>OX375799.1:21821118-21991118 GCA_947359425.1 Lagria hirta
TAATATTCAAAACATTCTATTCGATTGAGGAATATCTTCAAAATAATTTTAATGATATGGATTATGTATGTAACTAGATAGAACTCTTGTTTGTACTTTTCATTTAACTTATTACATGTAATCTTATATGCTAAGATCTAAGATCAAATGTACTAGGTATATTAATTATTAAAGTCTATGTTTCTTAAATGCAGCTCCCGGACGTGTGCAAAATACTGTATGTATTGTAAGCACAAATAAAATTGTTATTATTATTATTATTATTATTTTGGTACCTATCTTCGAAAAGACTCCATAGTAACATAAGCCTCACACTTAGACCTGGTAGGATAGACAAGTGCGTATTAATACATAAAAATTTAGCTAGTCTGGATAATATTATACATAATATTTCTAAGACAAATAACATCTCAGGTAATATATTTTTAACAAAATACGATTATAATCTTTAATTCGTATACCTACGTTATTCGTTATGTCAGCTAACAGCTCCCACTGTTACACCAATTCATGCTTGATACACCTTGTATTTCGACTTTTTACTGAGACACCCTGTATATTAATTATTTAGCATTATGCTTAATTGTAAAATAATCTTTAAAGCAATCCACTACTGATTTATATTGATACAGGCTGTACGATAGGTAGCAATATTTATTAATGATATTTTTGTCACCAGAAAGTGCAAATTTAAGAAAATAAGTTATGAACTGTAAGGGGTATTTTTTTGATGCAATTTGTAGAAGAATAATGGTGAAAGCGCCGGGATAACTTAACTTATATAATTAAATTACCTAGTTTTCTTAAAATACAATAAGTGTCAGATTGTTTCACCACATTCTTTTTCTGATTTATGAATACAACTTAAATACTGCATAAATACAAGATTAACAGACTGCATTATTATCAACGATCTACTACAACTCACCCCCTTTGTTGCCTCCGTCAAGATACCTCCTCGAACAAATTTAACGGATTAGATTGACCATACATAAAACACATTCACACATAATGTACGTGTTAACATTAATTATAAAGCAACTCACCAAAGGCTTGTCCCCGCAAGACCATCGTCCTCCATTATATCTTTGTGGAGGATCTTTTTTTTGGTACGGTGGCTTCATTGTTATTATCATATAGACCACACTTTTTGGGCGTTAAAAACTTCCGTTTGTTTCATCATTCTTCTACCTATTTTTGGTTTTCGGCCTATAAGAGAAGATTTAAAGACCTTCTCAGACTTGCACTCAGGTGATTAAACCTTTAAAGCCTTTGGATATATTGTTTCAGGCGATGAAAATATAAATAAAAAAAAAGAAATTGAAAGACAAGAACACTGCAAGTTTTTATTGCTAGAATTGGAATAACACTACTACCCTCTTAGGTAACAAGGTATAATAATAATAATACCATTTATTAGCTTCAGTAGCTACATTATATAACTTAATCCTAACCCCGCTCTTTAACACTAACTTAAATTTACTCTACTCTGCTTTTCTTCTTTCCTTTGTTACTATATATCTTGCCAAAGCTCTTTTAAACCCTTGAATTCTATTCTCACCCTTTACTGCCGATGGTAATTGATTAAACATTTTGAGACCATCGTACAGTAACAGTTTATGTTCTTCCCTTGTCCTACATCTTTCTTAATGTATATTCCCTATTTGTCTACTGCTTACCCCTTCATGCCGTACTAATTTTATTTTATTTTCTAAATATTGAGGACACATACCCTGCATAATCTTATAAACAATTACACAAACATTAAATTTTATTCTTTCTTCAATTGACATGAAGTGTAAAGCTTCTAGCATATCTATAATTCTCTCTCTTCTGCTGCACCTAAGAATTATTTTCATTCCTTGATTTTGAAGTTTTTGCAAGTACTCCACATTGGTTTTATTTAAACCTATCAAAACAGATCCACAGTAGTCAAATAACGGCGCAATGATAGTTTTATACACAACACATCTCATATAAGCCGTCATGTCTACACCTATTCTACGCATAACACCTAGTTTTGCACCTACTTTTTTACTTACATAATCAACATGCTTAGAACAATTTAAGTTTTTATCAATAACTATTTCTAAGTACTTAATTTCCGACACTACTTCTAATTCTTTTGACCTCAACTTGACTTTTATATTTTCTTGATTTACACTTTTCCTTACTCCTCTCACTACCATAACTTGTGTTTTTTCCACGTTAACACAGAGCTTATTTATCCTAATCTATTTATCAACTCTCTCCATTTGTTCGTTCACTTTGTCACAACACTCACTGCTTGAATTTCCGGTTGCATAAATCAATGCATCGTCTGCAAACAGTCTGCTTACACATTTTTCACTAACTGACTCTACTATATCATTGATATAAAACAAAAATAATATTGGTCCTAGTACTGATCCCTGCGGAACCCATAGTCCAACATCAACAGGGGCTGACAACAGCTCATTAAACTTTACTTTTTGGCTCCGATCTTCCAAATAACTTTGAAACCACTTTAGCACTATGCCCTTTATACCAAAAGACTGCAACTACTCAATCATAATTGTTCTATCAACCACTTCAAAAGCTCTTTTCAAGTCCTAGAACACCACTCATATTACTTTTCCTTCTCCTATATATCTTTTCTAATCCAATTATACCCATTGTAACGCACTCTCACACGAATGTTTTTTTCTAAAACCTGATTGACAATTTGTAAACAAGTGATTATCTTCCAAGTATTCTGATAATTGTCTCTGCACCAGCATTTCTAACACTTTTTCACATACCGGTAATTTATTTATTGGTCGAAATTCTTCAACTTTCTTTGATCTTCGTACCTTTGGTATTAGAACTACTGTAGCTTCTTTCCATGTATCTGGAAACTTTCCTACTTCTAATATTTTGTTAAATACGTAGCAAATTTTATCCGCTGCTGCTTCAACTATAAATTTCATAACATCTACAATATTGATTCCTTCTGCTGTACCGGCCTTCGGCTTCAAACTTCTTACTTTTTTTTCAGTTGCTCTACTTTAATTTTTTTAAAAAAATGGCTAGCATTACTAAGAGAGTTACATCTACTCCCGGCCTTTACCCGCGTTTTTTTATTTTTTTATATAATTATGCTTTCTATAGTTATATTGGCTATTGATTCAGTAAATAGCAAATTAGAACAATAAGATTTTTATTAATCCATTTATGTCTGTCACTTTTGAGATAACGAGGCATTTGGCTACCATTAATAAGAGAGTTACATCTACTCCCGGCGTTAACCCGCTTTTTTTTTGTTTTCTTATATAATTATATTTTCTATAGTTTTATTGACTTTTGATTCAGTAAATAGCAAATTAGAACAATAAGATTTTTATTAATCCATTTATGTCTGTCACTTTTGAGATAACGAGGCATTTAGCTAGCATTAATAAGAGAGTTACATCTACTCCCGGCGTTGACCCGCGTTTTTTTGTTTTCTTATATAATTATATTTTCTATAGTTTTATTGGCTATTGATTCAGTAGATAGCAAATTAGAACAATACCATTTTTATTAATCCATTTATGTCTGTCACTTTTGAGATAACGAGGCATTAGCTAGCATTAGTAAGAGAGTTACATCTTCTCCCGGCGTTGACCCGCGTTTTTTTGATTTCTTATATATTTACATTTACTATGGTTTTATTGGCTATTGATTCAGTAAATAACAAATTAGAACAATAAGATTTTTATTAATCTATTTATGTCTGTCACTTTTGAGATAACGAGGCATTTGGCTACCATTAATAAGAGAGTTACATCTACTCCCGGCGTTGACCCGCTTTTTTTTTGTTTTCTTATATAATTATATTTTCTATAGTTTTATTGACTTTTGATTCAGTAAATAGCAAATTAGAACAATAAGATTTTTATTAATCCATTTATGTCTGTCACTTTTGAGATAACGAGGCATTTAGCTAGCATTAATAAGAGAGTTACATCTACTCCCGGCGTTGACCCGCGTTTTTTTTGTTTTCTTATATAATTATATTTTCTATAGTTTTATTGGCTATTGATTCAGTAGATAGCAAATTAGAACAATAAGATTTTTATTAATCCATTTATGTCTGTCACTTTTGAGATAACGAGGCATTTAGCTAGCATTAATAAGAGAGTTACATCTACTCCCGGCGTTGACCCGCTTTTTTTTTTGTTTTCTTATATAATTATATTTTCTATAGTTTTATTGACTTTTGATTCAGTAAATAGCAAATTAGAACAATAAGATTTTTATTAATCCATTTATGTCTGTCACTTTTGAGATAACGAGGCATTAGCTAGCATTAATAAGAGAGTTACATCTTCTCCCGGCGTTGACCCGCGTTTTTTTGATTTCTTATATATTTACATTTACTATGGTTTTATTGGCTATTGATTCAGTAAATAACAAATTAGAACAATAAGATTTTTATTAATCCATTTATGTCTGTCACTTCTGAGATAACGAGGCATTTGGCTACCATTAATAAGAGAGTTACATCTACTCCCGGCGTTGACCCGCGTTTTTTTTGTTTTCTTATATAATTATATTTTCTATAGTTTTATTGACTTTTGATTCAGTAAATAGCAAATTAGAACAATAAGATTTTTATTAATCCATTTATGTCTGTCACTTTTGAGATAACGAGGCATTTAGCTAGCATTAATAAGAGAGTTACATCTACTCCCGGCGTTGACCCGCGTTTTTTTTGTTTTCTTATATAATTATATTTTCTATAGTTTTATTGGCTATTGATTCAGTAGATAGCGAATTAGAACAATAAGATTTTTATTAATCCATTTATGTCTGTCACTTTTGAGATAACGAGGCATTTAGCTAGCATTAATAAGAGAGTTACATCTACTCCCGGCGTTGACCCGCTTTTTTTTTGTTTTCTTATATAATTATATTTTCTATAGTTTTATTGACTTTTGAATCAGTAAATAGCAAATTAGAACAATAAGATTTTTATTAATCCATTTATGTCTGTCACTTTTGAGATAACGAGGCATTTAGCTAGCATTAATAAGAGAGTTACATCTACTCCCGGCGTTGACCCGCTTTTTTTTTGTTTTCTTATATATTTACATTTTCTATAGTTTTATTGACTTTTGATTCAGTAAATAGCAAATTAGAACAATAAGATTTTTATTAATCCATTTATGTCTGTCACTTTTGAGATAACGAGGCATTTAGCTAGCATTAATAAGAGAGTTACATCTACTCCCGGCGTTGACCCGCGTTTTTTTTGTTTTCTTATATAATTATATTTTCTATAGTTTTATTGGCTATTGATTCAGTAGATAGCAAATTAGAACAATAAGATTTTTATTAATCCATTTATGTCTGTCACTTTTGAGATAACGAGGCATTTAGCTAGCATTAATAAGAGAGTTACATCTACTCCCGGCGTTGACCCGCTTTTTTTTTGTTTTCTTATATAATTATATTTTCTATAGTTTTATTGACTTTTGATTCAGTAAATAGCAAATTAGAACAAAAAGATTTTTATTAATCCATTTATGTCTGTCACTTTTGAGATAACGAGGCATTAGCTAGCATTAATAAGAGAGTTACATCTTCTCCCGGCGTTGACCCGCGTTTTTTTGATTTCTTATATATTTACATTTACTATGGTTTTATTGGCTATTGATTCAGTAAATAACAAATTAGAACAATAAGATTTTTATTAATCCATTTATGTCTGTCACTTTTGAGATAACGAGGCATTTGGCTACCATTAATAAGAGAGTTACATCTACTCCCGGCGTTGACCCGCTTTTTTTTTGTTTTCTTATATAATTATATTTTCTATAGTTTTATTGACTTTTGATTCAGTAAATAGCAAATTAGAGCAATAAGATTTTTATTAATCCATTTATGTCTGTCACTTTTGAGATAACGAGGCATTTAGCTAGCATTAATAAGAGAGTTACATCTACTCCCGGCGTTGACCCGCGTTTTTTTGTTTTCTTATATAATTATATTTTCTATAGTTTTATTGGCTATTGATTCAGTAGATAGCAAATTAGAACATTAAGATTTTTATTAATCCATTTATGTCTGTCACTTTTGAGATAACGAGGCATTTAGCTAGCATTAATAAGAGAGTTACATCTACTCCCGGCGTTGACCCGCTTTTTTTTTGTTTTCTTATATAATTATATTTTCTATAGTTTTATTGACTTTTGATTCAGTAAATAGCAAATTAGAACAATAAGATTTTTATAAATCCATTTATGTCTGTCACTTTTGAGATAACGAGGCATTAGCTAGCATTAATAAGAGAGTTACATCTTCTCCCGGCGTTGACCCGCGTTTTTTTGATTTCTTATATATTTACATTTACTATGGTTTTATTGGCTATTGATTCAGTAGATAGCAAATTAGAACAATAAGATTTTTATTAATCCATTTATGTCTGTCACTTTTGAGATAACGAGGCATTTAGCTAGCATTAATAAGAGAGTTACATCTACTCCCGGCGTTGACCCGCTTTTTTTTTGTTTTCTTATATAATTATATTTTCTATAGTTTTATTGACTTTTGATTCAGTAAATAGCAAATTAGAACAATAAGATTTTTATTAATCCATTTATGTCTGTCACTTTTGAGATAACGAGGCATTAGCTAGCATTAATAAGAGAGTTACATCTTCTCCCGGCGTTGACCCGCGTTTTTTTGATTTCTTATATATTTACATTTACTATGGTTTTATTGGCTATTGATTCAGTAGATAGCAAATTAGAACAATAAGATTTTTATTAATCCATTTATGTCTGTCACTTTTGAGATAACGAGGCATTTGGCTAGCATTAATAAGAGAGTTACATCTACTCCCGGCGTTGACCCGCGTTTTTTTGTTTTCTTATATAATTATATTTTCTATAGTTTTATTGACTTTTGATTCAGTAAATAGCAAATTAGAACAATAAGATTTTTATTAATCCATTTATGTCTGTCACTTTTGAGATAACGAGGCATTTGGCTACCATTAATAAGAGAGTTACATCTACTCCCGGCGTTGACCCGCTTTTTTTTTGTTTTCTTATATAATTATATTTTCTATAGTTTTATTGACTTTTGATTCAGTAAATAGCAAATTAGAACAATAAGATTTTTATTAATCCATTTATGTCTGTCACTTTTGAGATAACGAGGCATTTAGCTAGCATTAATAAGAGAGTTACATCTACTCCCGGCGTTGACCCGCGTTTTTTTTGTTTTCTTATATAATTATATTTTCTATAGTTTTATTGGCTATTGATTCAGTAGATAGCAAATTAGAACAATAAGATTTTTATTAATCCATTTATGTCTGTCACTTTTGAGATAACGAGGCATTTAGCTAGCATTAATAAGAGAGTTACATCTACTCCCGGCGTTGACCCGCTTTTTTTTGTTTTCTTATATAATTATATTTTCTATAGTTTTATTGGCTATTGATTCAGTAGATAGCAAATTAGAACATTAAGATTTTTATTAATCCATTTATGTCTGTCACTTTTGAGATAACGAGGCATTAGCTAGCATTAATAAGAGAGTTACATCTACTCCCGGCGTTGACCCGCGTTTTTTTGTTTTCTTATATAATTATATTTTCTATAGTTTTATTGGCTATTGATTCAGTAGATAGCAAATTAGAACAATAAGATTTTTATTAATCCATTTATGTCTGTCACTTTTGAGATAACGAGGCATTTGGCTAGCATTAATAAGAGAGTTACATCTACTCTCGGCGTTGACCCGCGTTTTTTTGTTTTCTTATATAATTATATTTTCTATAGTTTTATTGGCTATTGATTCAGTAGATAGCAAATTAGAACAATAAGATTTTAATTAATCCATTTATGTCTGTCACTTTTGAGATAACGAGGCATTTGGCTAGCATTAATAAGAGAGTTACATCTACTCCCGGCGTTGACCCGCGTTTTTTTGTTTTCTTATATAATTATATTTTCTATAGTTTTATTGGCTATTGATTCAGTAGATAGCAAATTAGAACAATAAGATTTTAATTAATCCATTTATGTCTGTCACTTTTGAGATAACGAGGCATTAGCTAGCATTAATAAGAGAGTTACATCTACTCCCGGCGTTGACCCGCGTTTTTTTGTTTTCTTATATAACTATATTCTCTATAGTTTTATTGGCTATTGATTCAGTAGATAGCAAATTAGAACAATAAGATTTTAATTAATCCATTTATGTCTGTCACTTTTGAGATAACGAGGCATTAGCTAGCATTAATAAGAGAGTTACATCTACTCCCGGCGTTGACCCGCGTTTTTTTGTTTTCTTATATAACTATATTCTCTATAGTTTTATTGGTTATTGATTCAATAGATAGCAAATTAGAACAATATCATTTTTATTAATCCATTTATGTCTGTCACTTTTGAGATAACGAGGCATTAGCTAGCATTAATAAGAGAGTTACATCTACTCCCGGCGTTGACCCGCGTTTTTTTGTTTTCTTATATAACTATATTCTCTATAGTTTTATTGGTTATTGATTCAATAGATAGCAAATTAGAACAATATCATTTTTATTAATCCATTTATGTCTGTCACTTTTGAGATAACGAGGCATTAGCTAGCATTAATAAGAGAGTTACATCTTCTCCCGGCGTTGACCCGCGTTTTTTTGATTTCTTATATATTTACATTTACTATGGTTTTATTGGCTATTGATTCAGTAAATAACAAATTAGAACAATAAGATTTTTATTAATCCATTTATGTCTGTCACTTTTGAGATAACGAGGCATTTGGCTACCATTAATAAGAGAGTTATATCTACTCCCGGCGTTGACCCGCTTTTTTTTTGTTTTCTTATATAATTATATTTTCTATAGTTTTATTGACTTTTGATTCAGTAAATAGCAAATTAGAACAATAAGATTTTTATTAATCCATTTATGTCTGTCACTTTTGAGATAACGAGGCATTTAGCTAGCATTAATAAGAGAGTTACATCTACTCCCGGCGTTGACCTGCGTTTTTTTGTTTTCTTATATAATTATATTTTCTATAGTTTCATTGGCTATTGATTCAGTAGATAGCAAATAAGAACAATACCATTTTTATTAATCCATTTATGTCTGTCACTTTTGAGATAACGAGGCATTAGCTAGCATTAATAAGAGAGTTACATCTACTCCCGGCGTTGACCCGCGTTTTTTTGTTTTCTTATATAATTATATTTTCTATAGTTTTATTGGCTATTGATTCAGTAGATAGCAAATTAGAACAATAAGATTTTTATTAATCCATTTATGTCTGTCACTTTTGAGATAACGAGGCATTTGGCTAGCATTAATAAGAGAGTTACATCTACTCCCAGCGTTGACCCGCGTTTTTTTGTTTTCTTATATAATTATATTTTCTATAGTTTTATTGGCTATTAATTCAGTAGATAGCAAATTAGAACAATAAGATTTTTATTAATCCATTTATGTCTGTCACTTTTGAAATAACGAGGCATTAGCTAGCATTAATAAGAGAGTTACATCTACTCTCGGCGTTGACCCGCGTTTTTTTGTTTTCTTATATAATTATATTTTCTATAGTTTTATTGGCTATTGATTCAGTAGATAGCAAATTAGAACAATAAGATTTTTATTAATCCATTTATGTCTGTCACTTTTGAAATAACGAGGCATTAGCTAGCATTAATAAGAGAGTTACATCTACTTCCGGCGTTGACCCGCGTTTTTTTGTCTTCTTATATTATTATATTTTCTATAGTTTTATTGGCTATTGATTCAGTAGATAGCAAATTAGCACAATAAGATTTTTATTAATCCATTTATGTCTGTCACTTTTGAGATAACGAGGCATTAGCTAGCATTAATAAGAGAGTTACATCTACTCCCGGCGTTGACCCGCGTTTTTTTGTTTTCTTATGTAATTATATTTTCTATAGTTTTATTGGCTATTGATTCAGTAGATAGCAAATTAGAACAATAAGATTTTTATTAATCCATTTATGTCTGTCACTTTTGAGATAACGAGGCTTTTGGCTAGCATTAATAAGAGAGTTACATCTACTCCCAGCGTTGACCCGCGTTTTTTTGTTTTCTTATATAATTATATTTTCTATAGTTTTATTGGCTATTAATTCAGTAGATAGCAAATTAGAACAATAAGATTTTTATTAATCCATTTATGTCTGTCACTTTTGAGATAACGAGGCATTTGGCTAGCATTAATAAGAGAGTTACATCTACTCCCAGCGTTGACCCGCGTTTTTTTGTTTTCTTATATAATTATATTTTCTATAGTTTTATAGGCTATTGATTCAGTAGATAGCAAATTAGAACAATAAGATTTTTATTAATCCACCTATGTCTGTCACTTTTGAGATAACGAGGCATTTAGCTAGCAATAATAAGAGAGTTACATCTACTCCCGGCGTTAACCCGCGTTTTTTTGTTTTCTTATATAATTATATTTTCTATAGTTTTATTGGCTATTGATTCAGTAGATAGCAAATTAGAACAATACCTTTTTTATTAATCCATTTATGTCTGTCACTTTTGAGATAACGAGGCATTAGCTAGCATTAATAAGAGAGTTACATCTTCTCCCGGCGTTGACCCGCGTTTTTTTGATTTCTTATATATTTACATTTACTATAGTTTTATTGGCTATTGATTCAGTAAATAACAAATTAGAACAATAAGATTTTTATTAATCCATTTATGTCTGTCACTTTTGAGATAACGAGGCATTTAGCTAGCATTAATAAGAGAGTTACATCTACTCCCGGCGTTGACCCGCGTTTTTTTGTTTTCTTATATAATTATATTTTCTATAGTTTTATTGGCTATTGATTCAGTAGATAGCAAATTAGCACAATAAGATTTTTATTAATCCATTTATGTCTGTCACTTTTGAGATAACGAGGCATTTGGCTAGCATTAATAAGAGAGTTACATCTACTCCCAGCGTTGACCCGCGTTTTTTTGTTTTCTTATATAATTATATTTTCTATAGTTTTATTGGCTATTAATTCAGTAGATAGCAAATTAGAACAATAAGATTTTTATTAATCCATTTATGTCTGTCACTTTTGAGATAACGAGGCATTTGGCTAGCATTAATAAGAGAGTTACATCTACTCCCAGCGTTGACCCGCGTTTTTTTGTTTTCTTATATAATTATATTTTCTATAGTTTTATTGGCTATTGATTCAGTAGATAGCAAATTAGAACAATAAGATTTTTATTAATCCATCTATGTCTGTCACTTTTGAGATAACGAGGCATTTAGCTAGCAATAATAAGAGAGTTACATCTACTCCCGGCGTTAACCCGCGTTTTTTTGTTTTCTTATATAATTATATTTTCTATAGTTTTATTGGCTATTGATTCAGTAGATAGCAAATTAGAACAATACCTTTTTTATTAATCCATTTATGTCTGTCACTTTTGAGATAACGAGGCATTAGCTAGCATTAATAAGAGAGTTACATCTTCTCCCGGCGTTGACCCGCGTTTTTTTGATTTCTTATATATTTACATTTACTATAGTTTTATTGGCTATTGATTCAGTAAATAACAAATTAGAACAATAAGATTTTAATTAATCCATTTATGTCTGTCACTTTTGAGATAACGAGGCATTAGCTAGCATTAATAAGAGAGTTACATCTACTCCCGGCGTTGACCCGCGTTTTTTTGTTTTCTAATATAATTATATTTTCTATAGTTTTATTGGCTATTGATTCAGTAGATAGCAAATTAGAACAATAAGATTTTAATTAATCCATTTATGTCTGTCACTTTTGAGATAACGAGGCATAAGCTAGCATTAATAAGAGAGTTACATCTACTCCCGGCGTTGACCCGCGTTTTTTTGTTTTCTTATATAATTATATTTTCTATAGTTTTATTGGCTATTGATTCAGTAGATAGCAAATTAGAACAATAAGATTTTTATTAATCCATTTATGTCTGTCACTTTTGAGATAACGAGGCATTTAGCTAGCATTAATAAGAGAGTTACATCTACTCCCGGCGTTGACCCGCGTTTTTTTGTTTTCTTATATAATTATATTTTCTATAGTTTTATTGGCTATTGATTCAGTAGATAGCAAATTAGAACAATAAGATTTTAATTAATCCATTTATGTCTGTCACTTTTGAGATAACGAGGCATTAGCTAGCATTAATAAGAGAGTTACATCTACTCCCGGCGTTGACCCGCGTTTTTTTGTTTTCTTATATAATTATATTTTCTATAGTTTTATTGGCTATTGATTCAGTAGATAGCAAATTAGACCAATAAGATTTTTATTAATCCATTTATGTCTGTCACTTTTGAGATAACGAGGCATTTAGCTAGCATTAATAAGAGAGTTACATCTACTCCCGGCGTTGACCCGCGTTTTTTTGTTTTCTTATATAATTATATTTTCTATAGTTTTATTGGCTATTGATTCAGTAGATAGCAAATTAGAACAATAAGATTTTAATTAATCCATTTATGTCTGTCACTTTTGAGATAACGAGGCATTAGCTAGCATTAATAAGAGAGTTACATCTACTCCCGGCGTTGACCCGCGTTTTTTTGTTTTCTAATATAATTATATTTTCTATAGTTTTATTGGCTATTGATTCAGTTGATAGCAAATTAGAACAATAAGATTTTAATTAATCCATTTATGTCTGTCACTTTTGAGATAACGAGGCATTAGCTAGCATTAATAAGAGAGTTACATCTACTCCCGGCGTTGACCCGCGTTTTTTTGTTTTCTTATATAATTATATTTTCTATAGTTTTATTGGCTATTGATTCAGTAGATAGCAAATTAGAACAATAAGATTTTAATTAATCCATTTATGTCTGTCACTTTTGAGATAACGAGGCATTAGCTAGCATTAATAAGAGAGTTACATCTACTCCCGGCGTTGACCCGCGTTTTTTTGTTTTCTAATATAATTATATTTTCTATAGTTTTATTGGCTATTGATTCAGTAGATAGCAAATTAGAACAATAAGATTTTTATTAATTCATTTATGTCTGTCACTTTTGAGATAACGAGGCATTAGCTAGCATTAATAAGAGAGTTACATCTTCTCCCGGCGTTGACCCGCGTTTTTTTGATTTCTTATATATTTATATTTACTATAGTTTTATTGGCTATTGATTCAGTAAATAACAAATTAGAACAATAAGATTCTTATTAATCCATTTATGTCTGTCACTTTTGAGATAACGAGGCATTTGGCTAGCATTAATAAGAGAGTTACATCTACTCCCGGCGTTGACCCGCGTTTTTTTGTTTTCTTATATAATTATATTTTCTATAGTTTTATTGGCTATTGATTCAGTAGATAGCAAATTAGAACAATAAGATTTTTATTAATCCATTTATGTCTGTCACTTTTGAGATAACGAGGCATTAGCTAGCATTAATAAGAGAGTTACATCTTCTCCCGGCGTTGACCCGCGTTTTTTTGATTTCTTATATATTTATATTTACTATAGTTTTATTGGCTATTGATTCAGTAAATAACAAATTAGAACAATAAGATTCTTATTAATCCATTTATGTCTGTCACTTTTGAGATAACGAGGCATTTGGCTAGCATTAATAAGAGAGTTACATCTACTCCCGGCGTTGACCCGCGTTTTTTTATATAATTATATTTTCTATAGTTTTATTGGCTATTGATTCAGTAGATAGCAAATTAGAACAATAAGATTTTTATTAATCCATTTATGTCTGCCACTTTTGAAATAACGAGGCATTAGCTAGCATTAATAAGAGAGTTACATCTACTCCCGGCGTTGACCCGCGTTTTTTTGTTTTCTTATATAATTATATTTTCTATAGTTTTATTGGCTATTGATTCAGTAGATAGCAAATTAGAACAATAAGATTTTTATTAATCCATTTATGTCTGTCACTTTTGAGATAACGAGGCATTAGCTAGCATTAATAAGAGAGTTACATCTACTCCCGGCGTTGACCTGCGTTTTTTTGTTTTCTTATATAATTATATTTTCTATAGTTTTATTGGCTATTGATTCAGTAGATAGCAAATTAGAACAATACCTTTTTTATTAATCCATTTATGTCTGTCACTTTTGAGATAACGAGGCATTAGCTAGCATTAATAAGAGAGTTACATCTTCTCCCGGCGTTGACCCGCGTTTTTTTGATTTCTTATATATTTACATTTACTATAGTTTTATTGGCTATTGATTCAGTAAATAACAAATTAGAACAATAAGATTTTTATTAATCCATTTATGTCTGTCACTTTTGAGATAACGAGGCATTTAGCTAGCATTAATAAGAGAGTTACATCTACTCCCGGCGTTGACCCGCGTTTTTTTGTTTTCTTATATAATTATATTTTCTATAGTTTTATTGGCTATTGATTCAGTAGATAGCAAATTAGAACAATAAGATTTTAATTAATCCATTTATGTCTGTCACTTTTGAGATAACGAGGCATTAGCTAGCATTAATAAGAGAGTTACATCTACTCCCGGCGTTGACCCGCGTTTTTTTGTTTTCTAATATAATTATATTTTCTATAGTTTTATTGGCTATTGATTCAGTAGATAGCAAATTAGAACAATAGGATTTTAATTAATCCATTTATGTCTGTCACTTTTGAGATAACGAGGCATAAGCTAGCATTAATAAGAGAGTTACATCTACTCCCGGCGTTGACCCGCGTTTTTTTGTTTTCTTATATAATTATATTTTCTATAGTTTTATTGGCTATTGATTCAGTAGATAGCAAATTAGAACAATAAGATTTTTATTAATCCATTTATGTCTGTCACTTTTGAGATAACGAGGCATTAGCTAGCATTAATAAGAGAGTTACATCTTCTCCCGGCGTTGACCCGCGTTTTTTTGATTTCTTATATATTTATATTTACTATAGTTTTATTGGCTATTGATTCAGTAAATAACAAATTAGAACAATAAGATTCTTATTAATCCATTTATGTCTGTCACTTTTGAGATAACGAGGCATTTGGCTAGCATTAATAAGAGAGTTACATCTACTCCCGGCGTTGACCCGCGTTTCTTTGTTTTCTTATATAATTATATTTTCTATAGTTTTATTGGCTATTGATTCAGTAGATAGCAAATTAGAACAATAAGATTTTTATTAATCCATTTATGTCTGCCACTTTTGAAATAACGAGGCATTAGCTAGCATTAATAAGAGAGTTACATCTACTCCCGGCGTTGACCCGCGTTTTTTTGTTTTCTTATATAATTATATTTTCTATAGTTTTATTGGCTATTGATTCAGTAGATAGCAAATTAGAACAATAAGATTTTTATTAATCCATTTATGTCTGTCACTTTTGAGATAACGAGGCATTTAGCTAGCAATAATAAGAGAGTTACATCTACTCCCGGCGTTAACCCGCGTTTTTTTGTTTTCTTAAATAATTATATTTTCTATAGTTTTATTGGCTATTGATTCAGTAGATAGCAAATTAGAACAATACCTTTTTTATTAATCCATTTATGTCTGTCACTTTTGAGATAACGAGGCATTAGCTAGCATTAATAAGAGAGTTACATCTTCTCCCGGCGTTGACCCGCGTTTTTTTGATTTCTTATATATTTACATTTACTATAGTTTTATTGGCTATTGATTCAGTAAATAACAAATTAGAACAATAAGATTTTTATTAATCCATTAATGTCTGTCACTTTTGAGATAACGAGGCATTTAGCTAGCATTAATAAGAGAGTTACATCTACTCCCGGCGTTGACCCGCGTTTTTTTGTTTTCTTATATAATTATATTTTCTATAGTTTTATTGGCTATTGATTCAGTAGATAGCAAATTAGAACAATAAGATTTTAATTAATCCATTTATGTCTGTCACTTTTGAGATAACGAGGCATTAGCTAGCATTAATAAGAGAGTTACATCTACTCCCGGCGTTGACCCGCGTTTTTTTGTTTTCTAATATAATTATATTTTCTATAGTTTTATTGGCTATTGATTCAGTAGATAGCAAATTAGAACAATAAGATTTTAATTAATCCATTTATGCCTGTCACTTTTGAGATAACGAGGCATAAGCTAGCATTAATAAGAGAGTTACATCTACTCCCGGCGTTGACCCGCGTTTTTTTGTTTTCTTATATAATTATATTTTCTATAGTTTTATTGGCTATTGATTCAGTAGATAGCAAATTAGAACAATAAGATTTTTATTAATCCATTTATGTCTGCCACTTTTGAAATAACGAGGCATTAGCTAGCATTAATAAGAGAGTTACATCTACTCCCGGCGTTGACCCGCGTTTTTTTGTTTTCTTATATAATTATATTTTCTATAGTTTTATTGGCTATTGATTCAGTAGATAGCAAATTAGAACAATAAGATTTTTATTAATCCATTTATGTCTGTCACTTTTGAGATAACGAGGCATTTAGCTAGCAATAATAAGAGAGTTACATCTACTCCCGGCGTTAACCCGCGTTTTTTTGTTTTCTTATATAATTATATTTTCTATAGTTTTATTGGCTATTGATTCAGTAGATAGCAAATTAGAACAATAAGATTTTTATTAATCCATTTATGTCTGTCACTTTTGAGATAACGAGGCATTTAGCTAGCAATAATAAGAGAGTTACATCTACTCCCGGCGTTAACCCGCGTTTTTTTGTTTTCTTATATAATTATATTTTCTATAGTTTTATTGGCTATTGATTCAGTAGATAGCAAATTAGAACAATAAGATTTTAATTAATCCATTTATGTCTGTCACTTTTGAGATAACGAGGCATTAGCTAGCATTAATAAGAGAGTTACATCTACTCCCGGCGTTGACCCGCGTTTTTTTGTTTTCTAATATAATTATATTTTCTATAGTTTTATTGGCTATTGATTCAGTAGATAGCAAATTAGAACAATAGGATTTTAATTAATCCATTTATGTCTGTCACTTTTGAGATAACGAGGCATAAGCTAGCATTAATAAGAGAGTTACATCTACTCCCGGCGTTGACCCGCGTTTTTTTGTTTTCTTATATAATTATATTTTCTATAGTTTTATTGGCTATTGATTCAGTAGATAGCAAATTAGAACAATAAGATTTTTATTAATCCATTTATGTCTGTCACTTTTGAGATAACGAGGCATTAGCTAGCATTAATAAGAGAGTTACATCTACTCCCGGCGTTGACCTGCGTTTTTTTGTTTTCTTATATAATTATATTTTCTATAGTTTTATTGGCTATTGATTCAGTAGATAGCAAATTAGAACAATAAGATTTTTATTAATCCATTTATGTCTGTCACTTTTGAGATAACGAGGCATTATCTAGCATTAATAAGAGAGTTACATCTTCTCCCGGCGTTGACCCGCGTTTTTTTGATTTCTTATATATTTATATTTACTATAGTTTTATTGGCTATTGATTCAGTAAATAACAAATTAGAACAATAAGATTCTTATTAATCCATTTATGTCTGTCACTTTTGAGATAACGAGGCATTTGGCTAGCATTAATAAGAGAGTTACATCTACTCCCGGCGTTGACCCGCGTTTTTTTGTTTTCTTATATAATTATATTTTCTATAGTTTTATTGGCTATTGATTCAGTAGATAGCAAATTAGAACAATAAGATTTTTATTAATCCATTTATGTCTGTCACTTTTGAGATAACGAGGCATTTAGCTAGCAATAATAAGAGAGTTACATCTACTCCCGGCGTTGACCCGCGTTTTTTTGTTTTCTTATATATTTATATTTTCTATAGTTTTATTGGCTATTGATTCAGTAGATAGCAAATTAGAACAATAAGATTTTTATTAATCCATTTATGTCTGTCACTTTTGAAATAACGAGGCATTTAGCTAGCATTAATAAGAGAGTTACATCTACTCACGGCGTTGACCCGCGTTTTTTTGTTTTCTTATATAATTATATTTTCTATAGTTTTATTGGCTATTGATTCAGTAGACAGCAAATTAGAACAATACCTTTTTTATTAATCCATTTATGTCTGTCACTTTTGAGATAACGAGGCATTTAGCTAGCATTAATAAGAGAGTTACATCTACTCCCGGCGTTGACCCGCGTTTTTTTGTTTTCTTATATAATTATATTTTCTATAGTTTTATTGGCTATTGATTCAGTAGACAGCAAATTAGAACAATAAGATTTTAATTAATCCATTTATGTCTGTCACTTTTGAGATAACGAGGCATTAGCTAGCATTAATAAGAGAGTTACATCTACTCCCGGCGTTGACCCGCGTTTTTTTGTTTTCTTATATAATTATATTTTCTATAGTTTTATTGGCTATTGATTCAGTAGATAGCAAATTAGACCAATAAGATTTTTAT
The DNA here is from genome assembly GCA_947359425.1 of Lagria hirta. NCBI lineage: Eukaryota > Metazoa > Arthropoda > Insecta > Coleoptera > Tenebrionidae > Lagria > Lagria hirta. The sequence continues at coordinate 21,839,485 of OX375799.1, forward strand.
TAATCCATTTATGTCTGTCACTTTTGAGATAACGAGGCATTTAGCTAGCATTAATAAGAGAGTTACATCTACTCCCGGCGTTGACCCGCGTTTTTTTGTTTTCTTATATAATTATATTTTCTATAGTTTTATTGGCTATTGATTCAGTAGATAGCAAATTAGAACAATAAGATTTCAATTAATCCATTTATGTCTGTCACTTTTGAAATAACGAGGCATTTAGCTAGCATTAATAAGAGAGTTACATCTACTCCCGGCGTTGACCCGCGTTTTTTTGTTTTCTTATATAATTATATTTTCTATAGTTTTATTGGCTATTGATTCAGTAGACAGCAAATTAGAACAATACCTTTTTTATTAATCCATTTATGTCTGTCACTTTTGAGATAACGAGGCATTTAGCTAGCATTAATAAGAGAGTTACATCTACTCCCGGCGTTGACCCGCGTTTTTTTGTTTTCTTATATAATTATATTTTCTATAGTTTTATTGGCTATTGATTCAGTAGATAGCAAATTAAAACAATAAGATTTTTATTAATCCATTTATGTCTGCCACTTTTGAAATAACGAGGCATTAGCTAGCATTAATAAGAGAGTTACATCTACTCCCGGCGTTGACCCGCGTTTTTTTGTTTTCTTATATAATTATATTTTCTATAGTTTTATTGGCTATTGATTCAGTAGATAGCAAATTAGAACAATAAGATTTTTATTAATCCATTTATGTCTGCCACTTTTGAAATAACGAGGCATTAGCTAGCATTAATAAGAGAGTTACATCTACTCCCGGCGTTGACCCGCGTTTTTTTGTTTTCTTATATAATTATATTTTCTATAGTTTTATTGGCTATTGATTCAGTAGATAGCAAATTAGAACAATAAGATTTTTATTAATCCATTTATGTCTGTCACTTTTGAGATAACGAGGCATTTAGCTAGCAATAATAAGAGAGTTACATCTACTCCCGGCGTTAACCCGCGTTTTTTTGTTTTCTTATATAATTATATTTTCTATAGTTTTATTGGCTATTGATTCAGTAGATAGCAAATTAGAACAATACCTTTTTTATTAATCCATTTATGTCTGTCACTTTTGAGATAACGAGGCATTAGCTAGCATTAATAAGAGAGTTACATCTTCTCCCGGCGTTGACCCGCGTTTTTTTGATTTCTTATATATTTACATTTACTATAGTTTTATTGGCTATTGATTCAGTAAATAACAAATTAGAACAATAAGATTTTTATTAATCCATTTATGTCTGTCACTTTTGAGATAACGAGGCATTTAGCTAGCATTAATAAGAGAGTTACATCTACTCCCGGCGTTGACCCGCGTTTTTTTGTTTTCTTATATAATTATATTTTCTATAGTTTTATTGGCTATTGATTCAGTAGATAGCAAATTAGAACAATAAGATTTTAATTAATCCATTTATGTCTGTCACTTTTGAGATAACGAGGCATTAGCTAGCATTAATAAGAGAGTTACATCTACTCCCGGCGTTGACCCGCGTTTTTTTGTTTTCTAATATAATTATATTTTCTATAGTTTTATTGGCTATTGATTCAGTAGATAGCAAATTAGAACAATAAGATTTTAATTAATCCATTTATGTCTGTCACTTTTGAGATAACGAGGCATAAGCTAGCATTAATAAGAGAGTTACATCTACTCCCGGCGTTGACCCGCGTTTTTTTGTTTTCTTATATAATTATATTTTCTATAGTTTTATTGGCTATTGATTCAGTAGATAGCAAATTAGAACAATAAGATTTTTATTAATCCATTTATGTCTGTCACTTTTGAGATAACGAGGCATTTAGCTAGCATTAATAAGAGAGTTACATCTACTCCCGGCGTTGACCCGCGTTTTTTTGTTTTCTTATATAATTATATTTTCTATAGTTTTATTGGCTATTGATTCAGTAGATAGCAAATTAGAACAATAAGATTTTAATTAATCCATTTATGTCTGTCACTTTTGAGATAACGAGGCATTAGCTAGCATTAATAAGAGAGTTACATCTACTCCCGGCGTTGACCCGCGTTTTTTTGTTTTCTAATATAATTATATTTTCTATAGTTTTATTGGCTATTGATTCAGTAGATAGCAAATTAGAACAATAAGATTTTAATTAATCCATTTATGTCTGTCACTTTTGAGATAACGAGGCATAAGCTAGCATTAATAAGAGAGTTACATCTACTCCCGGCGTTGACCCGCGTTTTTTTGTTTTCTTATATATTTATATTTTCTATAGTTTTATTGGCTATTGATTCAGTAGATAGCAAATTAGAACAATAAGATTTTTATTAATCCATTTATGTCTGTCACTTTTGAAATAACGAGGCATTTAGCTAGCATTAATAAGAGAGTTACATCTACTCCCGGCGTTGACCCGCGTTTTTTTGTTTTCTTATATAATTATATTTTCTATAGTTTTATTGGCTATTGATTCAGTAGACAGCAAATTAGAACAATAAGATTTTAATTAATCCATTTATGTCTGTCACTTTTGAGATAACGAGGCATTAGCTAGCATTAATAAGAGAGTTACATCTACTCCCGGCGTTGACCCGCGTTTTTTTGTTTTCTTATATAATTATATTTTCTATAGTTTTATTGGCTATTGATTCAGTAGATAGCAAATTAGACCAATAAGATTTTTATTAATCCATTTATGTCTGTCACTTTTGAGATAACGAGGCATTAGCTAGCATTAATAAGAGAGTTACATCTACTCCCGGCGTTGACCCGCGTTTTTTTGTTTTCTAATATAATTATATTTTCTATAGTTTTATTGGCTATTGATTCAGTAGATAGCAAATTAGAACAATAAGATTTTAATTAATCCATTTATGTCTATCACTTTTGAGATAACGAGGCATAAGCTAGCATTAATAAGCGAGTTACATCTACTCCCGGCGTTGACCCGCGTTTTTTTGTTTTCTTATATAATTATATTTTCTATAGTTTTATTGGCTATTGATTCAGTAGACAGCAAATAAGAACAATACCTTTTTTATTAATCCATTTATGTCTGTCACTTTTGAGATAACGAGGCATTTAGCTAGCATTAATAAGAGAGTTACATCTACTCCCGGCGTTGACCCGCGTTTTTTTGTTTTCTTATATAATTATATTTTCTATAGTTTTATTGGCTATTGATTCAGTAGACAGCAAATTAGAACAATAAGATTTTAATTAATCCATTTATGTCTATCACTTTTGAGATAACGAGGCATAAGCTAGCATTAATAAGCGAGTTACATCTACTCCCGGCGTTGACCCGCGTTTTTTTGTTTTCTTATATAATTATATTTTCTATAGTTTTATAGGCTATTGATTCAGTAGACAGCAAATAAGAACAATACCTTTTTTATTAATCCATTTATGTCTGTCACTTTTGAGATAACGAGGCATTTAGCTAGCATTAATAAGAGAGTTACATCTACTCCCGGCGTTGACCCGCGTTTTTTTGTTTTCTTATATAATTATATTTTCTATAGTTTTATTGGCTATTGATTCAGTAGACAGCAAATTAGAACAATAAGATTTTAATTAATCCATTTATGTCTGTCACTTTTGAGATAACGAGGCATTAGCTAGCATTAATAAGAGAGTTACATCTACTCCCGGCGTTGACCCGCGTTTTTTTGTTTTCTTATATAATTATATTTTCTATAGTTTTATTGGCTATTGATTCAGTAGACAGCAAATTAGAACAATACCTTTTTTATTAATCCATTTATGTCTGTCACTTTTGAGATAACGAGGCATTTAGCTAGCATTAATAAGAGAGTTACATCTACTCCCGGCGTTGACCCGCGTTTTTTTGTTTTCTTATATAATTATATTTTCTATAGTTTTATTGGCTATTGATTCAGTAGATAGCAAATTAGAACAATAAGATTTTTATTAATCCATTTATGTCTGTCACTTTTGAAATAACGAGGCATTTAGCTAGCATTAATAAGAGAGTTACATCTACTCCCGGCGTTGACCCGCGTTTTTTTGTTTTCTTATATAATTATATTTTCTATAGTTTTATTGGCTATTGATTCAGTAGACAGCAAATTAGAACAATACCTTTTTTATTAATCCATTTATGTCTGTCACTTTTGAGATAACGAGGCATTTAGCTAGCATTAATAAGAGAGTTACATCTACTCCCGGCGTTGACCCGCGTTTTTTTGTTTTCTTATATAATTATATTTTCTATAGTTTTATTGGCTATTGATTCAGTAGACAGCAAATTAGAACAAGAAGATTTTAATTAATCCATTTATGTCTGTCACTTTTGAGATAACGAGGCATTAGCTAGCATTAATAAGAGAGTTACATCTACTCCCGGCGTTGACCCGCGTTTTTTTGTTTTCTTATATAATTATATTTTCTATAGTTTTATTGGCTATTGATTCAGTAGATAGCAAATTAGACCAATAAGATTTTTATTAATCCATTTATGTCTGTCACTTTTGAGATAACGAGGCATTTAGCTAGCATTAATAAGAGAGTTACATCTACTCCCGGCGTTGACCCGCGTTTTTTTGTTTTCTTATATAATTATATTTTCTATAGTTTTATTGGCTATTGATTCAGTAGATAGCAAATTAGAACAATAAGATTTTAATTAATCCATTTATGTCTGTCACTTTTGAGATAACGAGGCATTAGCTAGCATTAATAAGAGAGTTACATCTACTCCCGGCGTTGACCCGCGTTTTTTTGTTTTCTAATATAATTATATTTCCTATAGTTTTATTGGCTATTGATTCAGTAGATAGCAAATTAGAACAATAAGATTTTAATTAATCCATTTATGTCTGTCACTTTTGAGATAACGAGGCATAAGCTAGCATTAATAAGAGAGTTACATCTACTCCCGGCGTTGACCCGCGTTTTTTTGTTTTCTTATATAATTATATTTTCTATAGTTTTATTGGCTATTGATTCAGTAGACAGCAAATTAGAACAATACCTTTTTTATTAATCCATTTATGTCTGTCACTTTTGAGATAACGAGGCATTTAGCTAGCATTAATAAGAGAGTTACATCTACTCTCGGCGTTGACCCGCGTTTTTTTGTTTTCTTATATAATTATATTTTCTATAGTTTTATTGGCTATTGATTCAGTAGACAGCAAATTAGAACAATACCTTTTTTATTAATCCATTTATGTCTGTCACTTTTGAGATAACGAGGCATTTAGCTAGCATTAATAAGAGAGTTACATCTACTCTCGGCGTTGACCCGCGTTTTTTTGTTTTCTTATATAATTATATTTTCTATAGTTTTATTGGCTATTGATTCAGTAGACAGCAAATTAGAACAATAAGATTTTAATTAATCCATTTATGTCTGTCACTTTTGAGATAACGAGGCATTAGCTAGCATTAATAAGAGAGTTACATCTACTCCCGGCGTTGACCCGCGTTTTTTTGTTTTCTTATATAATTATATTTTCTATAGTTTTATTGGCTATTGATTCAGTAGACAGCAAATTAGAACAATACCTTTTTTATTAATCCATTTATGTCTGTCACTTTTGAGATAACGAGGCATTTAGCTAGCATTAATAAGAGAGTTACATCTACTCCCGGCGTTGACCCGCGTTTTTTTGTTTTCTTATATAATTATATTTTCTATAGTTTTATTGGCTATTGATTCAGTAGACAGCAAATTAGAACAATAAGATTTTAATTAATCCATTTATGTCTGTCACTTTTGAGATAACGAGGCATTAGCTAGCATTAATAAGAGAGTTACATCTACTCCCGGCGTTGACCCGCGTTTTTTTGTTTTCTAATATAATTATATTTCCTATAGTTTTATTGGCTATTGATTCAGTAGATAGCAAATTAGAACAATAAGATTTTAATTAATCCATTTATGTCTGTCACTTTTGAGATAACGAGGCATAAGCTAGCATTAATAAGAGAGTTACATCTACTCCCGGCGTTGACCCGCGTTTTTTTGTTTTCTTATATAATTATATTTTCTATAGTTTTATTGGCTATTGATTCAGTAGACAGCAAATTAGAACAATACCTTTTTTATTAATCCATTTATGTCTGTCACTTTTGAGATAACGAGGCATTTAGCTAGCATTAATAAGAGAGTTACATCTACTCTCGGCGTTGACCCGCGTTTTTTTGTTTTCTTATATAATTATATTTTCTATAGTTTTATTGGCTATTGATTCAGTAGACAGCAAATTAGAACAATAAGATTTTAATTAATCCATTTATGTCTGTCACTTTTGAGATAACGATGCATTAGCTAGCATTAATAAGAGAGTTACATCTACTCCCGGCGTTGACCCGCGTTTTTTTGTTTTCTTATATAATTATATTTTCTATAGTTTTATTGGCTATTGATTCAGTAGATAGCAAATTAGAACAATAAGATTTTAATTAATCCATTTATGTCTGTCACTTTTGAGATAACGAGGCATTAGCTAGCATTAATAAGAGAGTTACATCTACTCCCGGCGTTGACCCGCGTTTTTTTGTTTTCTAATATAATTATATTTCCTATAGTTTTATTGGCTATTGATTCAGTAGATAGCAAATTAGAACAATAAGATTTTAATTAATCCATTTATGTCTGTCACTTTTGAGATAACGAGGCATAAGCTAGCATTAATAAGAGAGTTACATCTACTCCCGGCGTTGACCCGCGTTTTTTTGTTTTCTTATATAATTATATTTTCTATAGTTTTATTGGCTATTGATTCAGTAGACAGCAAATTAGAACAATACCTTTTTTATTAATCCATTTATGTCTGTCACTTTTGAGATAACGAGGCATTTAGCTAGCATTAATAAGAGAGTTACATCTACTCTCGGCGTTGACCCGCGTTTTTTTGTTTTCTTATATAATTATATTTTCTATAGTTTTATTGGCTATTGATTCAGTAGACAGCAAATTAGAACAATAAGATTTTAATTAATCCATTTATGTCTGTCACTTTTGAGATAACGAGGCATTAGCTAGCATTAATAAGAGAGTTACATCTACTCCCGGCGTTGACCCGCGTTTTTTTGTTTTCTTATATAATTATATTTTCTATAGTTTTATTGGCTATTGATTCAGTAGACAGCAAATTAGAACAATACCTTTTTTATTAATCCATTTATGTCTGTCACTTTTGAGATAACGAGGCATTTAGCTAGCATTAATAAGAGAGTTACATCTACTCCCGGCGTTGACCCGCGTTTTTTTGTTTTCTTATATAATTATATTTTCTATAGTTTTATTGGCTATTGATTCAGTAGACAGCAAATTAGAACAATAAGATTTTAATTAATCCATTTATGTCTGTCACTTTTGAGATAACGAGGCATTAGCTAGCATTAATAAGAGAGTTACATCTACTCCCGGCGTTGACCCGCGTTTTTTTGTTTTCTTATATAATTATATTTTCTATAGTTTTATTGGCTATTGATTCAGTAGATAGCAAATTAGACCAATAAGATTTTTATTAATCCATTTATGTCTGTCACTTTTGAGATAACGAGGCATTTAGCTAGCATTAATAAGAGAGTTACATCTACTCCCGGCGTTGACCCGCGTTTTTTTGTTTTCTTATATAATTATATTTTCTATAGTTTTATTGGCTATTGATTCAGTAGATAGCAAATTAGAACAATAAGATTTTAATTAATCCATTTATGTCTGTCACTTTTGAGATAACGAGGCATTAGCTAGCATTAATAAGAGAGTTACATCTACTCCCGGCGTTGACCCGCGTTTTTTTGTTTTCTAATATAATTATATTTCCTATAGTTTTATTGGCTATTGATTCAGTAGATAGCAAATTAGAACAATAAGATTTTAATTAATCCATTTATGTCTGTCACTTTTGAGATAACGAGGCATAAGCTAGCATTAATAAGAGAGTTACATCTACTCCCGGCGTTGACCCGCGTTTTTTTGTTTTCTTATATAATTATATTTTCTATAGTTTTATTGGCTATTGATTCAGTAGACAGCAAATTAGAACAATACCTTTTTTATTAATCCATTTATGCCTGTCACTTTTGAGATAACGAGGCATTTAGCTAGCATTAATAAGAGAGTTACATCTACTCTCGGCGTTGACCCGCGTTTTTTTGTTTTCTTATATAATTATATTTTCTATAGTTTTATTGGCTATTGATTCAGTAGACAGCAAATTAGAACAATAAGATTTTAATTAATCCATTTATGTCTGTCACTTTTGAGATAACGAGGCATTAGCTAGCATTAATAAGAGAGTTACATCTACTCCCGGCGTTGACCCGCGTTTTTTTGTTTTCTTATATAATTATATTTTCTATAGTTTTATTGGCTATTGATTCAGTAGATAGCAAATTAGAACAATAAGATTTTTATTAATCCATTTATGTCTGTCACTTTTGAAATAACGAGGCATTTAGCTAGCATTAATAAGAGAGTTACATCTACTCCCGGCGTTGACCCGCGTTTTTTTGTTTTCTTATATAATTATATTTTCTATAGTTTTATTGGCTATTGATTTAGTAGACAGCAAATTAGAACAATACCTTTTTTATTAATCCATTTATGTCTGTCACTTTTGAGATAACGAGGCATTTAGCTAGCATTAATAAGAGAGTTACATCTACTCCCGGCGTTGACCCGCGTTTTTTTGTTTTCTTATATAATTATATTTTCTATAGTTTTATTGGCTATTGATTCAGTAGACAGCAAATTAGAACAATAAGATTTTAATTAATCCATTTATGTCTGTCACTTTTGAGATAACGAGGCATTAGCTAGCATTAATAAGAGAGTTACATCTACTCCCGGCGTTGACCCGCGTTTTTTTGTTTTCTTATATAATTATATTTTCTATAGTTTTATTGGCTATTGATTCAGTAGATAGCAAATTAGACCAATAAGATTTTTATTAATCCATTTATGTCTGTCACTTTTGAGATAACGAGGCATTTAGCTAGCATTAATAAGAGAGTTACATCTACTCCCGGCGTTGACCCGCGTTTTTTTGTTTTCTTATATAATTATATTTTCTATAGTTTTATTGGCTATTGATTCAGTAGATAGCAAATTAGAACAATAAGATTTTAATTAATCCATTTATGTCTGTCACTTTTGAAATAACGAGGCATTTAGCTAGCATTAATAAGAGAGTTACATCTACTCCCGGCGTTGACCCGCGTTTTTTTGTTTTCTTATATAATTATATTTTCTATAGTTTTATTGGCTATTGATTCAGTAGACAGCAAATTAGAACAATAAGATTTTAATTAATCCATTTATGTCTGTCACTTTTGAGATAACGAGGCATTAGCTAGCATTAATAAGAGAGTTACATCTACTCCCGGCGTTGACCCGCGTTTTTTTGTTTTCTTATATAATTATATTTTCTATAGTTTTATTGGCTATTGATTCAGTAGATAGCAAATTAGACCAATAAGATTTTTATTAATCCATTTATGTCTGTCACTTTTGAGATAACGAGGCATTTAGCTAGCATTAATAAGAGAGTTACATCTACTCCCGGCGTTGACCCGCGTTTTTTTGTTTTCTTATATAATTATATTTTCTATAGTTTTATTGGCTATTGATTCAGTAGATAGCAAATTAGAACAATAAGATTTTAATTAATCCATTTATGTCTGTCACTTTTGAGATAACGAGGCATTAGCTAGCATTAATAAGAGAGTTACATCTACTCCCGGCGTTGACCCGCGTTTTTTTGTTTTCTTATATAATTATATTTTCTATAGTTTTATTGGCTATTGATTCAGTAGATAGCAAATTAGAACAATAAGATTTTTATTAATCCATTTATGTCTGTCACTTTTGAGATAACGAGGCATTAGCTAGCATTAATAAGAGAGTTACATCTTCTCCCGGCGTTGACCCGCGTTTTTTTGATTTCTTATATATTTATATTTACTATAGTTTTATTGGCTATTGATTCAGTAAATAACAAATTAGAACAATAAGATTCTTATTAATCCATTTATGTCTGTCACTTTTGAGATAACGAGGCATTTGGCTAGCATTAATAAGAGAGTTACATCTACTCCCGGCGTTGACCCGCGTTTTTTTGTTTTCTTATATAATTATATTTTCTATAGTTTTATTGGCTATTGATTCAGTAGATAGCAAATTAGAACAATAAGATTTTTATTAATCCATTTATGTCTGTCACTTTTGAGATAACGAGGCATTAGCTAGCATTAATAAGAGAGTTACATCTTCTCCCGGCGTTGACCCGCGTTTTTTTGATTTCTTATATATTTATATTTACTATAGTTTTATTGGCTATTGATTCAGTAAATAACAAATTAGAACAATAAGATTCTTATTAATCCATTTATGTCTGTCACTTTTGAGATAACGAGGCATTTGGCTAGCATTAATAAGAGAGTTACATCTACTCCCGGCGTTGACCCGCGTTTTTTTGTTTTCTTATATAATTATATTTTCTATAGTTTTATTGGCTATTGATTCAGTAGATAGCAAATTAGAACAATAAGATTTTTATTAATCCATTTATGTCTGTCACTTTTGAGATAACGAGGCATTTGGCTAGCATTAATAAGAGAGTTACATCTACTCCCGGCGTTGACCCGCGTTTTTTTGTTTTCTTATATAATTATATTTTCTATAGTTTTATTGGCTATTGATTCAGTAGATAGCAAATTAGAACAATAAGATTTTAATTAATCCATTTATGTCTGTCACTTTTGAGATAACGAGGCATTAGCTAGCATTAATAAGAGAGTTACATCTACTCCCGGCGTTGACCCGCGTTTTTTTGTTTTCTTATATAATTATATTTTCTATAGTTTTATTGGCTATTGATTCAGTAGATAGCAAATTAGAACAATAAGATTTTAATTAATCCATTTATGTCTGTCACTTTTGAGATAACGAGGCATTAGCTAGCATTAATAAGAGAGTTACATCTACTCCCGGCGTTGACCCGCGTTTTTTTGTTTTCTTATATAATTATATTTTCTATAGTTTTATTGGCTATTGATTCAGTAGATAGCAAATTAGAACAATAAGATTTTTATTAATCCATTTATGTCTGTCACTTTTGAGATAACGAGGCATTAGCTAGCATTAATAAGAGAGTTACATCTTCTCCCGGCGTTGACCCGCGTTTTTTTGATTTCTTATATATTTATATTTACTATAGTTTTATTGGCTATTGATTCAGTAAATAACAAATTAGAACAATAAGATTCTTATTAATCCATTTATGTCTGTCACTTTTGAGATAACGAGGCATTTGGCTAGCATTAATAAGAGAGTTACATGTACTCCCGGCGTTGACCCGCGTTTTTTTGTTTTCTTATATAATTATATTTTCTATAGTTTTATTGGCTATTGATTCAGTAGATAGCAAATTAGAACAATAAGATTTTTATTAATCCATTTATGTCTGTCACTTTTGAGATAACGAGGCATTTGGCTAGCATTAATAAGAGAGTTACATCTACTCCCGGCGTTGACCCGCGTTTTTTTGTTTTCTTATATAATTATATTTTCTATAGTTTTATTGACTTTTGATTCAGTAAATAGCAAATTAGAACAATAAGATTCTTATTAATCCATCTATGTCTGTCACTTTTGAGATAACGAGGCATTAGCTAGCATTAATAAGAGAGTTACATCTTCTCCCGGCGTTGACCCGCGTTTTCTTGATTTCTTATATAATTATATTTTCTATAGTTTTATTGGCTATTGATTCAGTAGATAGCAAATTAGAACAATAAGATTTTTATTAATCCATTTATGTCTGTCACTTTTGAGATAACGAGGCATTAGCTAGCATTAATAAGAGAGTTACATCTACTCCCGGCGTTGACCTGCGTTTTTTTGTTTTTTTATATAATTATATTTTCTATAGTTTTATTGGCTATTGATTCAGTAGATAGCAAATTAGAACAATAAGATTTTTATTAATCCATTTATGTCTGTCACTTTTGAGATAACGAGGCATTTGGCTAGCATTAATAAGAGAGTTACATCTACTCCCGGCGTTGACCCGCGTTTTTTTGTTTTCTTATATAATTATATTTTCTATAGTTTTATTGACTTTTGATTCAGTAAATAGCAAATTAGAACAATAAGATTCTTATTAATCCATTTATGTCTGTCACTTTTGAGATAACGAGGCATTTGGCTAGCATTAATAAGAGAGTTACATCTACTCCCGGCGTTGACCCGCGTTTTTTTGTTTTCTTATATAATTATATTTTCTATAGTTTTATTGGCTATTGATTCAGTAGATAGCAAATTAGAACAATAAGATTTTTATTAATCCATTTATGTCTGTCACTTTTGAGATAACGAGGCATTTGGCTAGCATTAATAAGAGAGTTACATCTACTCCCGGCGTTGACCCGCGTTTTTTTGTTTTCTTATATAATTATATTTTCTATAGTTTTATTGACTTTTGATTCAGTAAATAGCAAATTAGAACAATAAGATTCTTATTAATCCATCTATGTCTGTCACTTTTGAGATAACGAGGCATTAGCTAGCATTAATAAGAGAGTTACATCTTCTCCCGGCGTTGACCCGCGTTTTCTTGATTTCTTATATAATTATATTTTCTATAGTTTTATTGGCTATTGATTCAGTAGATAGCAAATTAGAACAATAAGATTTTTATTAATCCATTTATGTCTGTCACTTTTGAGATAACGAGGCATTAGCTAGCATTAATAAGAGAGTTACATCTACTCCCGGCGTTGACCTGCGTTTTTTTGTTTTTTTATATAATTATATTTTCTATAGTTTTATTGGCTATTGATTCAGTAGATAGCAAATTAGAACAATAAGATTTTTATTAATCCATTTATGTCTGTCACTTTTGAGATAACGAGGCATTTGGCTAGCATTAATAAGAGAGTTACATCTACTCCCGGCGTTGACCCGCGTTTTTTTGTTTTCTTATATAATTATATTTTCTATAGTTTTATTGACTTTTGATTCAGTAAATAGCAAATTAGAACAATAAGATTCTTATTAATCCATTTATGTCTGTCACTTTTGAGATAACGAGGCATTTGGCTAGCATTAATAAGAGAGTTACATCTACTCCCGGCGTTGACCCGCGTTTTTTTGTTTTCTTATATAATTATATTTTCTATAGTTTTATTGGCTATTGATTCAGTAGATAGCAAATTAGAACAATAAGATTTTTATTAATCCATTTATGTCTGTCACTTTTGAGATAACGAGGCATTTGGCTAGCATTAATAAGAGAGTTACATCTACTCCCGGCGTTGACCCGCGTTTTTTTGTTTTCTTATATAATTATATTTTCTATAGTTTTATTGGCTATTGATTCAGTAGATAGCAAATTAGAACAATAAGATTTTTATTAATCCATTTATGTCTGTCACTTTTGAGATAACGAGGCATTTAGCTAGCATTAATAAGAGAGTTACATCTACTCCCGGCGTTGACCCGCGTTTTTTTGTTTTCTTATATAATTATATTTTCTATAGTTTTATTGGCTATTGATTCAGTAGATAGCAAATTAGAACAATAAGATTTTTATTAATCCATTTATGTCTGTCACTTTTGAGATAACGAGGCATTTGGCTAGCATTAATAAGAGAGTTACATCTACTCCCGGCGTTGACCCGCGTTTTTTTGTTTTCTTATATAATTATATTTTCTATAGTTTTATTGGCTATTGATTCAGTAGATAGCAAATTAGAACAATACCATTTTTATTAATCCATTTATGTCTGTCACTTTTGAGATAACGAGGCATTAGCTAGCATTAATAAGAGAGTTACATCTTCTCCCGGCGTTGACCCGCGTTTTTTTGATTTCTTATATATATACATTTACTATGGTTTTATTGGCTATTGATTCAGTAAATAACAAATTAGAACAATAAGATTTTTATTAATCCATTAATTATGTGTCACTTTTGAGAAAACGAGGCATTTGGCTACCATTAATAAGAGAGTTACATCTACTCCCGGCGTTGACCCGCTTTTTTTTTGTTTTCTTATATAATTATATTTTCTATAGTTTTATTGACTTTTGATTCAGTAAATAGCAAATTAGAACAATAAGATTTTTATTAATCCATTTATGTCTGTCACTTTTGAGATAACGAGGCATTTGGCTAGCATTAATAAGAGAGTTACATCTACTCCCGGCGTTGACCCGCGTTTTTTTGTTTTCTTATATAATTATATTTTCTATAGTTTTATTGACTTTTGATTCAGTAAATAGCAAATTAGAACAATAAGATTCTTATTAATCCATCTATGTCTGTCACTTTTGAGATAACGAGGCATTAGCTAGCATTAATAAGAGAGTTACATCTTCTCCCGGCGTTGACCCGCGTTTTCTTGATTTCTTATATAATTATATTTTCTATAGTTTTATTGGCTATTGATTCAGTAGATAGCAAATTAGAACAATAAGATTTTTATTAATCCATTTATGTCTGTCACTTTTGAGATAACGAGGCATTTGGCTAGCATTAATAAGAGAGTTACATCTACTCCCGGCGTTGACCCGCGTTTTTTTGTTTTCTTATATAATTATATTTTCTATAGTTTTACTGGCTATTGATTCAGTAGATAGGAAATTAGAACAATAAGATTTTTATTAATCCATTTATGTCTGTCACTTTTGAGATAACGAGGCATTTATCTAGCATTAATAAGAGAGTTACATCTCCTCCCGGCGTTGACCCGCGTTTTTTTGATTTCTTATATATTTATATTTACTATAGTTTTATTGGCTATTGATTCAGTAAATAACAAATTAGAACAATAAGATTTTTATTAATCCATTTTAGTCTGTCACTTTTGAGATAACGAGGCATTTGGCTAGCATTAATAAGAGAGTTACATCTACTCCCGGCGTTGACCCGCGTTTTTTTGTTTTCTTATATATTTATATTTACTATAGTTTTATTGGCTATTGATTCAGTAAATAAGAAATTAGAACAATAAAATTTTTATTAATCCATTTTTGTCTGTCACTTTTGAGATAACGAGGCATTTATCTAGCATTAATAAGAGAGTTACATCTCCTCCCGGCGTTGACCCGCGTTTTTTTGATTTCTTATATAATTATATTTTCTATAGTTTTACTGGCTATTGATTCAGTAGATAGGAAATTAGAACAATAAGATTTTTATTAATCCATTTATGTCTGTCACTTTTGAGATAACGAGGCATTTATCTAGCATTAATAAGAGAGTTACATCTCCTCCCGGCGTTGACCCGCGTTTTTTTGATTTCTTATATATTTATATTTACTATAGTTTTATTGGCTATTGATTCAGTAAATAACAAATTAGAACAATAAGATTTTTATTAATCCATTTTAGTCTGTCACTTTTGAGATAACGAGGCATTTGGCTAGCATTAATAAGAGAGTTACATCTACTCCCGGCGTTGACCCGCGTTTTTTTGTTTTCTTATATAATTATATTTACTATAGTTTTATTGGCTATTGATTCAGTAAATAAGAAATTAGAACAATAAAATTTTTATTAATCCATTTTTGTCTGTCACTTTTGAGATAACGAGGCATTTGGCTAGCATTAAAAAGAGAGTTACATCTACTCCCGGCGTTGACCCGCTTTTTTTTTGTTTTCTTATATAATTATATTTTCTATAGTTTTACTGGCTATTGATTCAGTAGATAGGAAATTAGAACAATAAGATTTTTATTAATCCATTTATGTCTGTCACTTTTGAGATAACGAGGCATTTATCTAGCATTAATAAGAGAGTTACATCTCCTCCCGGCGTTGACCCGCGTTTTTTTGATTTCTTATATATTTATATTTACTATAGTTTTATTGGCTATTGATTCAGTAAATAACAAATTAGAACAATAAGATTTTTATTAATCCATTTTAGTCTGTCACTTTTGAGATAACGAGGCATTTGGCTAGCATTAATAAGAGAGTTACATCTACTCCCGGCGTTGACCCGCGTTTTTTTGTTTTCTTATATAATTATATTTACTATAGTTTTATTGGCTATTGATTCAGTAAATAACAAATTAGAACAATAAGATTTTCATTAATCCATTTATGTCTGTCACTTTTGAGATAACGAGGCATTTGGCTAGCATTAATAAGAGAGTTACATCTACTCCCGGCGTTGACCCGCGTTTTTTTGATTTCTTATATATTTATATTTACTATAGTTTTATTGGCTATTGATTCAGTAAATAAGAAATTAGAACAATAAAATTTTTATTAATCCATTTTTGTCTGTCACTTTTGAGATAACGAGGCATTTGGCTAGCATTAAAAAGAGAGTTACATCTACTCCCGGCGTTGACCCGCTTTTTTTTTGTTTTCTTATATAATTATATCTTCTATAGTTTTACTGGCTATTGATTCAGTAGATAGGAAATTAGAACAATAAGATTTTTATTAATCCATTTATGTCTGTCACTTTTGAGATAACGAGGCATTTATCTAGCATTAATAAGAGAGTTACATCTCCTCCCGGCGTTGACCCGCGTTTTTTTGATTTCTTATATAATTATATTTTCTATAGTTTTACTGGCTATTGATTCAGTAGATAGGAAATTAGAACAATAAGATTTTTATTAATCCATTTATGTCTGTCACTTTTGAGATAACGAGGCATTTATCTAGCATTAATAAGAGAGTTACATCTCCTCCCGGCGTTGACCCGCGTTTTTTTGATTTCTTATATATTTATATTTACTATAGTTTTATTGGCTATTGATTCAGTAAATAACAAATTAGAACAATAAGATTTTTATTAATCCATTTTAGTCTGTCACTTTTGAGATAACGAGGCATTTGGCTAGCATTAATAAGAGAGTTACATCTACTCCCGGCGTTGACCCGCGTTTTTTTGTTTTCTTATATAATTATATTTACTATAGTTTTATTGGCTATTGATTCAGTAAATAACAAATTAGAACAATAAGATTTTCATTAATCCATTTATGTCTGTCACTTTTGAGATAACGAGGCATTTGGCTAGCATTAATAAGAGAGTAACATCTACTCCTGTCGTTTACCCGCGTTTTTTTGTTTTCTTATATAATTATATTTACTATAGTTTTATTGACTTTTGATTCAGTAAATAGCAAATTAGAACAATAAGATTTTTATTAATCCATTTATGTCTGTCACTTTTAAGATAACGAGGCATTTGGCTAGCATTAATAAGAGAGTTACATCTACTTCCGGCGTTGACCCGCGTTTTTTTGTTTTCTTATTTAATTATATTTTCTATAGTTTTATTGACTTTTGATTCAGTAAATAGCAAATTAGAGCAATAAGATTTTTATTAATCCATTCATGTCTGTCACTTTTGAGATAACGAGGCATTTGGCTAGCATTAATAAGAGAGTAACATCTACTCCTGTCGTTTACCCGCGTTTTTTTGTTTTCTTATATAATTATATTTACTATAGTTTTATTGACTTTTGATTCAGTAAATAGCAAATTAGAACAATAAGATTTTTATTAATTCATTTATGTCTGTCACTTTTAAGATAACGAGGCATTTGGCTAGCATTAATAAGAGAGTTACATCTACTTCCGGCGTTGACCCGCGTTTTTTTGATTTCTTATATATTTATATTTACTATAGTTTTATTGGCTATTGATTCAGTAAATAACAAATTAGAACAATAAGATTTTTATTAATCCATTTTAGTCTGTCACTTTTGAGATAACGAGGCATTTGGCTAGCATTAATAAGAGAGTTACATCTACTCCCGGCGTTGACCCGCGTTTTTTTGTTTTCTTATATAATTATATTTACTATAGTTTTATTGACTTTTGATTCAGTAAATAGCAAATTAGAACAATAAGATTTTTATTAATCCATTTATGTCTGTCACTTTTGAGATAACGAGGCATTTGGCTAGCATTAATAAGAGAGTAACATCTACTCCTGTCGTTTACCCGCGTTTTTTTGTTTTCTTATATAATTATATTTACTATAGTTTTATTGACTTTTGATTCAGTAAATAGCAAATTAGAACAATAAGATTTTTATTAATCCATTTATGTCTGTCACTTTTAAGATAACGAGGCATTTGGCTAGCATTAATAAGAGAGTTACATCTACTTCCGGCGTTGACCCGCGTTTTATTGTTTTCTTATTTAATTATATTTTCTATAGTTTTATTGACTTTTGATTCAGTAAATAGCAAATTAGAACAATAAGATTTTTATTAATCCATTTATGTCTGTCACTTTTGAGATAACGAGGCATTTGGCTAGCATTAATAAGAGAGTAACATCTACTCCTGTCGTTTACCCGCGTTTTTTTTTTTTCTTATATAATTATATTTACTATAGTTTTATTGACTTTTGATTCAGTAAATAGCAAATTAGAACAATAAGATTTTTATTAATCCATTTATGTCTGTCACTTTTAAGATAACGAGGCATTTGGCTAGCATTAATAAGAGAGTTACATCTACTTCCGGCGTTGACCCGCGTTTTTTTGTTTTCTTATTTAATTATATTTTCTATAGTTTTATTGACTTTTGATTCAGTAAATAGCAAATTAGAGCAATAAGATTTTTATTAATCCATTCATGTCTGTCACTTTTGAGATAACGAGGCATTTGGCTAGCATTAATAAGAGAGTAACATCTACTCCTGTCGTTTACCCGCGTTTTTTTGTTTTCTTATATAATTATATTTACTATAGTTTTATTGACTTTTGATTCAGTAAATAGCAAATTAGAACAATAAGATTTTTATTAATCCATTTATGTCTGTCACTTTTAAGATAACGAGGCATTTGGCTAGCATTAATAAGAGAGTTACATCTACTTCCGGCGTTGACCCGCGTTTTTTTGTTTTCTTATTTAATTATATTTTCTATAGTTTTATTGACTTTTGATTCAGTAAATAGCAAATTAGAGCAATAAGATTTTTATTAATCCATTCATGTCTGTCACTTTTGAGATAACGAGGCATTTGGCTAGCATTAATAAGAGAGTAACATCTACTCCTGTCGTTCACCCGCGTTTTTTTGTTTTCTTATTTAATTATATTTTCTATAGTTTTATTGACTTTTGATTCAGTAAATAGCAAATTAGAACAACAAGATTTTTATTAATCCATTTATGTCTGTCACTTTTGAGATAACGAGGCATTTGGCTAGCATTAATAAGAGAGTTACATCTACTTCCGGCGTTGACCCGCGTTTTATTGTTTTCTTATTTAATTATATTTTCTATAGTTTTATTGACTTTTGATTCAGTAAATAGCAAATTAGAACAATAAGATTTTTATTAATCCATTTATGTCTGTCACTTTTGAGATAACGAGGCATTTGGCTAGCATTAATAAGAGAGTAACATCTACTCCTGTCGTTTACCCGCGTTTTTTTGTTTTCTTATATAATTATATTTACTATAGTTTTATTGACTTTTGATTCAGTAAATAGCAAATTAGAACAATAAGATTTTTATTAATCCATTTATGTCTGTCACTTTTAAGATAACGAGGCATTTGGCTAGCATTAATAAGAGAGTTACATCTACTTCCGGCGTTGACCCGCGTTTTTTTGTTTTCTTATTTAATTATATTTTCTATAGTTTTATTGACTTTTGATTCAGTAAATAGCAAATTAGAGCAATAAGATTTTTATTAATCCATTCATGTCTGTCACTTTTGAGATAACGAGGCATTTGGCTAGCATTAATAAGAGAGTAACATCTACTCCTGTCGTTTACCCGCGTTTTTTTGTTTTCTTATTTAATTATATTTACTATAGTTTTATTGACTTTTGATTCAGTAAATAGCAAATTAGAACAACAAGATTTTTATTAATCCATTTATGTCTGTCACTTTTGAGATAACGAGGCATTTGGCTAGCATTAATAAGAGAGTAACATCTACTCCTGTCGTTTACCCGCGTTTTTTTGTTTTCTTATATAATTATATTTACTATAGTTTTATTGACTTTTGATTCAGTAAATAGCAAATTAGAACAATAAGATTTTTATTAATCCATTTATGTCTGTCACTTTTAAGATAACGAGGCATTTGGCTAGCATTAATAAGAGAGTTACATCTACTTCCGGCGTTGACCCGCGTTTTTTTGTTTTCTTATTTAATTATATTTTCTATAGTTTTATTGACTTTTGATTCAGTAAATAGCAAATTAGAGCAATAAGATTTTTATTAATCCATTCATGTCTGTCACTTTTGAGATAACGAGGCATTTGGCTAGCATTAATAAGAGAGTTACATCTACTTCCGGCGTTGACCCGCGTTTTTTTGTTTTCTTATTTAATTATATTTTCTATAGTTTTATTGACTTTTGATTCAGTAGATAGCAAATTAGAACAATAAGATTTTTATTAATCCATTCATGTCTGTCACTTTTGAGATAACGAGGCATTTGGCTAGCATTAATAAGAGAGTTACATCTACTTCCGGCGTTGACCCGCGTTTTATTGTTTTCTTATTTAATTATATTTTCTATAGTTTTATTGACTTTTGATTCAGTAAATAGCAAATTAGAACAATAAGATTTTTATTAATCCATTTATGTCTGTCACTTTTAAGATAACGAGGCATTTGGCTAGCATTAATAAGAGAGTTACATCTACTTCCGGCGTTGACCCGCGTTTTTTTGTTTTCTTATTTAATTATATTTTCTATAGTTTTATTGACTTTTGATTCAGTAAATAGCAAATTAGAGCAATAAGATTTTTATTAATCCATTCATGTCTGTCACTTTTGAGATAACGAGGCATTTGGCTAGCATTAATAAGAGAGTAACATCTACTCCTGTCGTTTACCCGCGTTTTTTTGTTTTCTTATTTAATTATATTTACTATAGTTTTATTGACTTTTGATTCAGTAAATAGCAAATTAGAACAACAAGATTTTTATTAATCCATTTATGTCTGTCACTTTTAAGATAACGAGGCATTTGGCTAGCATTAATAAGAGAGTTACATCTACTTCCGGCGTTGACCCGCGTTTTTTTGTTTTCTTATTTAATTATATTTTCTATAGTTTTATTGACTTTTGATTCAGTAAATAGCAAATTAGAGCAATAAGATTTTTATTAATCCATTCATGTCTGTCACTTTTGAGATAACGAGGCATTTGGCTAGCATTAATAAGAGAGTAACATCTACTCCTGTCGTTTACCCGCGTTTTTTTGTTTTCTTATATAATTATATTTACTATAGTTTTATTGACTTTTGATTCAGTAAATAGCAAATTAGAACAATAAGATTTTTATTAATCCATTTATGTCTGTCACTTTTAAGATAACGAGGCATTTGGCTAGCATTAATAAGAGAGTTACATCTACTTCCGGCGTTGACCCGCGTTTTTTTGTTTTCTTATTTAATTATATTTTCTATAGTTTTATTGACTTTTGATTCAGTAAATAGCAAATTAGAGCAATAAGATTTTTATTAATCCATTCATGTCTGTCACTTTTGAGATAACGAGGCATTTGGCTAGCATTAATAAGAGAGTTACATCTACTTCCGGCGTTGACCCGCGTTTTTTTGTTTTCTTATTTAATTATATTTTCTATAGTTTTATTGACTTTTGATTCAGTAGATAGCAAATTAGAACAATAAGATTTTTATTAATCCATTCATGTCTGTCACTTTTGAGATAACGAGGCATTTGGCTAGCATTAATAAGAGAGTTACATCTACTCCCAGCCTTTACCCGCGTTTTCTTGTTTTCTTATATAATTATATTTACTATAGTTTTATTGGCTATTGATTCAGTAAATAGCAAATTAGAACAATAAGATTTTTATTAATCCATTTATGTCTGTCACTTTTAAGATAACGAGGCATTTGGCTAGCATTAATAAGAGAGTTACATCTACTTCCGGCGTGGACCCGCGTTTTTTTGTTTTCTTATTTAATTATATTTTCTATAGTTTTATTGACTTTTGATTCAGTAAATAGCAAATTAGAACAACAAGATTTTTATTAATCCATTTATGTCTGTCACTTTTGAGATAACGAGGCATTTGGCTAGCATTAATAAGAGAGTTACATCTACTTCCGGCGTTGACCCGCGTTTTATTGTTTTCTTATTTAATTATATTTTCTATAGTTTTATTGACTTTTGATTCAGTAAATAGCAAATTAGAACAATAAGATTTTTATTAATCCATTTATGTCTGTCACTTTTAAGATAACGAGGCATTTGGCTAGCATTAATAAGAGAGTTACATCTACTTCCGGCGTTGACCCGCGTTTTTTTGTTTTCTTATTTATTTATATTTTCTATAGTTTTATTGACTTTTGATTCAGTAAATAGCAAATTAGAACAATAAGATTTTTATTAATCCATCCATGTCTGTCACTTTTGAGATAACGACGCATTTGGCTAGCATTAATGAGAGAGTTACATCTACTCCCAGCCTTTACCCGCGTTTTCTTGTTTTCTTATATAATTATATTTACTATAGTTTTATTGGCTATTGATTCAGTAAATAGCAAATTAGAACAATAAGATTTTTATTAATCCATTTATGTCTGTCACTTTTGAGATAACGAGGCATTTGGCTAGCATTAATAAGAGAGTAACATCTACTCCTGTCGTTTACCCGCGTTTTTTTGTTTTCTTATATAATTATATTTACTATAGTTTTATTGACTTTTGATTCAGTAAATAGCAAATTAGAACAATAAGATTTTTATTAATCCATTTATGTCTGTCACTTTTGAGATAACGAGGCATTTGGCTAGCATTAATAAGAGAGTAACATCTACTCCTGTCGTTTACCCGCGTTTTTTTGTTTTCTTATATAATTATATTTACTATAGTTTTATTGACTTTTGATTCAGTAAATAGCAAATTAGAACAATAAGATTTTTATTAATCCATTTATGTCTGTCACTTTTAAGATAACGAGGCATTTGGCTAGCATTAATAAGAGAGTTACATCTACTTCCGGCGTTAACCCGCGTTTTTTTGTTTTCTTATTTATTTATATTTTCTATAGTTTTATTGACTTTTGATTCAGTAAATAGCAAATTAGAACAATAAGATTTTTATTAATCCATCCATGTCTGTCACTTTTGAGATAACGACGCATTTGGCTAGCATTAATGAGAGAGTTACATCTACTCCCAGCCTTTACCCGCGTTTTCTTGTTTTCTTATATAATTATATTTACTATAGTTTTATTGGCTATTGATTCAGTAAATAGCAAATTAGAACAATAAGATCTTTATTAATCCATTTATGTCTGTCACTTTTGAGATAACGAGGCATTTGGCTAGCATTAATAAGAGAGTAACATCTACTCCTGTCGTTTACCCGCGTTTTTTTGTTTTCTTATATAATTATATTTACTATAGTTTTATTGACTTTTGATTCAGTAAATAGCAAATTAGAACAATAAGATTTTTATTAATCCATTTATGTCTGTCACTTTTGAGATAACGAGGCATTTGGCTAGCATTAATAAGAGAGTAACATCTACTCCTGTCGTTTACCCGCGTTTTTTTGTTTTCTTATATAATTATATTTACTATAGTTTTATTGACTTTTGATTCAGTAAATAGCAAATTAGAACAATAAGATTTTTATTAATCCATTTATGTCTGTCACTTTTAAGATAACGAGGCATTTGGCTAGCATTAATAAGAGAGTTACATCTACTTCCGGCGTTGACCCGCGTTTTTTTGTTTTCTTATTTAATTATATTTTCTATAGTTTTATTGACTTTTGATTCAGTAAATAGCAAATTAGAGCAATAAGATTTTTATTAATCCATTCATGTCTGTCACTTTTGAGATAACGAGGCATTTGGCTAGCATTAATAAGAGAGTAACATCTACTCCTGTCGTTTACCCGCGTTTTTTTGTTTTCTTATTTAATTATATTTACTATAGTTTTATTGACTTTTGATTCAGTAAATAGCAAATTAGAACAATAAGATTTTTATTAATCCATTTATGTCTGTCACTTTTGAGATAACGAGGCATTTGGCTAGCATTAATAAGAGAGTAACATCTACTCCTGTCGTTTACCCGCGTTTTTTTGTTTTCTTATATAATTATATTTACTATAGTTTTATTGACTTTTGATTCAGTAAATAGCAAATTAGAACAATAAGATTTTTATTAATCCATTTATGTCTGTCACTTTTAAGATAACGAGGCATTTGGCTAGCATTAATAAGAGAGTTACATCTACTTCCGGCGTTGACCCGCGTTTTTTTGTTTTCTTATTTAATTATATTTTCTATAGTTTTATTGACTTTTGATTCAGTAAATAGCAAATTAGAGCAATAAGATTTTTATTAATCCATTCATGTCTGTCACTTTTGAGATAACGAGGCATTTGGCTAGCATTAATAAGAGAGTTACATCTACTTCCGGCGTTGACCCGCGTTTTTTTGTTTTCTTATTTAATTATATTTTCTATAGTTTTATTGACTTTTGATTCAGTAAATAGCAAATTAGAACAATAAGATTTTTATTAATCCATTTATGTCTGTCACTTTTGAGATAACGAGGCATTTGGCTAGCATTAATAAGAGAGTTACATCTACTCCCAGCCTTTACCCGCGTTTTCTTGTTTTCTTATATAATTATATTTACTATAGTTTTATAGGCTATTGATTCAGTAAATAGCAAATTAGAACAATAAGATTTTTATTAATCCATTCATGTCTGTCCCTTTTGAGATAACGAGGCATTTGGCTAGCATTAATAAGAGAGTAACATCTACTCCTGTCGTTTACGCGCGTTCTTTTGTTTTCTTATATAATTATATTTACTATAGTTTTATTGGTCATTGATTCAGTAAATAGCAAATTAGAACAATAAGATTTTTATTAATCCATCCATGTCTGTCACTTTTGAGATAACGAGGCATTTGGCTAGCATTAATAAGAGAGTTACATCTACTACCGGCGTTGACCCGCGTTTTTTTGTTTTCTTGTATAATTATATTTACTATAATTTTATTGGCTGTTGATTCAGTAAATAGCAAATTAGAACAATAAGATTTTTATTAATCCATTCATGTCTGTCACTTTTGATATAAGGAGGCATTTGGCTGACATTACTAAGAGAGTTACATCTACTCCCGGTCTTTACCCGCGTTTTCTTGTTTTCTTATATAATTATATTTACTATAGTTTTATTGGCTATTAATTCAGTAAATAGCAAATTAGAACAATAAGATTTTCATTAATAAATTTATGTCTGTCACTTTTGAGATAACGAGGCATTTGGCTAGCATTAATAAGAGAGTTACATCTACTCCCGGCGTTGACCCGCTTTTTTTTTGTTTTCTTATATAATTATATTTTCTATAGTTTTACTGGCTATTGATTCAGTAAATAACAAATTAGAACAATAAGATTTTTATTAATCCATTTTAGTCTGTCACTTTTGAGATAACGAGGCATTTGGCTAGCATTAATAAGAGAGTTACATCTACTCCCGGCGTTGACCCGCGTTTTTTTGTTTTCTTATATAATTATTTTTACTATAGTTTTATTGGCTATTGATTCAGTAAATAACAAATTAGAACAATAAGATTTTCATTAATAAATTAATGTCTGTCACTTTTGAGATAACGAGGCATTTGGCCAGCATTAATAAGAGAGTAACATCTACTCCTGTCGTTTACCCGCGTTTTTTTGTTTTCTTATATAATTATATTTACTATAGTTTTATTGGCTATTGATTCAGTAAATAACAAATTAGAACAATAAGATTTTTATTAATCCATTTATGTCTGTCACTTTTGATATAAGGAGGCATTTGGCTGACATTACTAAGAGAGTTACATCTACTCCCGGCCTTTACCCG
This sequence comes from Lagria hirta, assembly GCA_947359425.1. Taxonomy (NCBI): domain Eukaryota; kingdom Metazoa; phylum Arthropoda; class Insecta; order Coleoptera; family Tenebrionidae; genus Lagria; species Lagria hirta. Next base: position 21,865,314 of record OX375799.1, read on the forward strand.
CGTTTTCTTGTTTTCTTATATAATTATTTTTACTATAGTTTTATTGGCTATTGATTCAGTAAATAACAAATTAGAACAATAAGATTTTTATTAATCCATTTATGTCTGTCACTTTTGATATAAGGAGGCATTTGGCTGACATTACTAAGAGAGTTACATCTACTCCCGGCCTTTACCCGCGTTTTCTTGTTTTCTTATATAATTATATTTACTATAGTTTTATTGGCTATTGATTCAGTAAATAGCAAATTAGAACAATAAGATTTTCATTAATCCATTTATGTCTGTCACTTTTGAGATAACGAGGCATTTGGCCAGCATTAATAAGAGAGTAACATCTACTCCTGTCGTTTACCCGCTTTTTTTTGTTTTCTTATATAATTATATTTACTATAGTTTTATTGGCTATTGATTCAGTAAATAACAAATTAGAACAATAAGACTTTCATTAATCCATTTATGTCTGTCACTTTTGACATAACGAGGCATTTGGCCAGCATTAATAAGAGAGTAACATCTACTCCTGTCGTTTACCCGCGTTTTTTTGTTTTCTTATATAATTATATTTACTATAGTTTTATTGTAAAGCAAAAAATTTAAAAATCTGAGAAATGATTGACAAAAAATTCTTCAAAAGTGTAAAATGATTTGGAAATCAAATATTGTTTCAAGGAACGTGAAAAAACGTTTAATGTTAAAGTTTTTATGTTGGAAGGCAGGCAATAATTGTCAAATTTGATGCCAAAATAATTTGTAGAATTTCTAGTTTTACAGAGTCTTAAAGTCTTAAAACTTATGTCATCAGAGCGAGTATTGCAACTGTGAAATTCGTTCAATTTAGGATAAGTGAGAATATTTTTCTTAATATGAATCAAGCGTTTGTATATATACAAAGAAGGAAGAGTAAGAACGTGGTATTTAATAAAGCAGTAGCGACTTTCTTCACGATATTTTAATCCAGCTATTAAACGAACTGCACGACGCTGTAATCTGAACAACCGTTGTAATACCGGACTATGTCCCCAAGTCATTATTGCATATTCAAGCTGGGAATGAATCCAGGCAAAATCCGAACAATCTCAGGCGAAACACTTTCAGTTAAATTTCTAAGTAAAAATATATTTTTAGAAACTTTATCAGCCACAGCCTCGCCGTGCTGGTGCCAGGATAAGCTCTAATCAATGTAAATTCCTAAGTACTTTGCACATGCTGGGTAATTGTTTATTACATGAGAGTGCTACAAAGTAAATAACATGGTTGTAGTTTTGTCCTTGTTTAAGCTTAATTTATTTGACGTAAACCAATCTTCAGCTATAGAATCCGACACATTACATTTTTTAAGAACCATTTCAAGACTAGAGTCCTCAACACCTATGGTGAAATCATCAGCAAACAGTGTGATATCGCAGGTTAGCGATAAAGTACCTGGTAGGTTATTTACATAAATTAAGAACAACAGTGGTCCTAAAATAGAGCCCTGTGGCACACCATTGGTAATGGAAAGTTCGTCCGATACATTATTGGATAATACAACCTTTTGCGTACGATTTGACAGATATGACATCACCATTTTTGCACTGTTGGGAAGAAAATTATAAAACAGCAATTTTCTGAATAAGATTGTATGCGGCACGCAATCGAAAGCTTTAGTTAAGTCTAAGAAAGACGCAACGTATACTCCACGATTTTCATAGCATTTGATGATGTTATTTATAACATTAAGGGCAGCATCAGTAGTGGAAAGTCCTTTCCTGAAGCCAAACTGGTATGAAGAAAATAAGTTACTTAGCTGAAAAAAATTTAAAATTTGTTCCGAAAGTAATTTTTCAAATATTTTTGAAACCACGGATAGAAGAAAGATGGGCCTATAATTATTCGGATCATCCAAATTGCCCTTTTTGTGAATAGGAATAACAGCGGCTAATTTTAGCACATCAGGAAATACACTGTTGAGTATGCAGTTGTTGAATAGCTTTGTTAAAGGATAAGTTAAAATATTTCTTACATATTTTATTAGTGGCACATTTAAACCGTATATATCTCTAGCTCTAGAATTTTTTAATGATTCAATGGCATCTCAAACTTGTATAAACGACACTTCCTGAAATGAAAAATAATCACCACAGCTATGAGCATTTTTTGCCATGATTGATATTGGGTCAATAACAGTCGGTGGTAATGTGTCGATAATTTTAGTTGAAATATTGACAAAGAAATTGTTGAAATTATTACACGATATATCAGTTGTCTGCTCGGGCACTTTCGGTTTGTGTTTATTTACAAGTGACCATAAGGCTTTGGGATTATTTACATTTCGCTTCAAGAAAATTTCATGGAAATTAATTTTGGCTCTTTTTATGGCTTTATGATATTCTGATCTGTAACTAGTAAATAATTCTTTAAGTTCCACTGTTCTATGCAATTTATAAGCATCATAAAATAACATGAGAGGTTTACGCATCCGTTTGAGCTCATTTGTGAACCATGAATTACTGATAGAATGAGCAGATTTTTTTTTAACAAGTTGCTTCAGAGGACAAGCATTCTCAAAGTTATTTATTAATAACTTAAAAAACATGTTGAATTTTAAGTTACAATCAATGTTTAAATTCACAAAATACCAGTCAATTTGGTCCACCAAATGAAAAAACGTGAGTTTACCCTCGTTAGATATTGGCCTTAAAATAACTTTTTCAACAAAATTAACTACTTTAGGATGTTTAAAGTTGACTATTATTCCCACATCATCCGACAAAGGTGAATCACATGCTTTGACATTAATAAAATTATTTTCAATATTCGAGAATACATTATCTAAACAAGAATTTCCTCTTGTAGGAAATTTCACCAATGTGTATATGCCATAACTTTTAAATAAGTCATAAATCAACATAGTGTGAGGAAGACAAGCATTAAAATTAAAGTTAAAATCACCCCCTACAATTACATGGTGGCGTTCGAAATCGACATTATTAAATAACTTAATCATAGTATCAATGAATACATTTACGTCTCCATTGGGAGAGCAATAAACATTAATTACTATTAAATTTAAATTAGGAAAAAACGAACCAGCCGCCTCACAGTTCTTATCAGTGGATAGATGCTCCATTCGGGAGACACATGTTGATTTGATGCGAGGGTTTATTAGTTGAATCAGTCCACCACACTTATACACCTTCCTTGCAAAATATGACCTGACTTTAAAATTTGCCATTGACAGACAATCAACTTCTGTAGAGCACAGCCAGTGTTCACATAAGAACAGACCAGACAGATTGTAGTCGGAATCTTGTAAAAAAGATTCAATAAGACCTACTTTGTTCCTTAGGCATTAAATGTTTAGGAATAACAGTACGAGTTCATTTTCATATGTTACAATAGAATATCTCTGACCCTTGTGCTTCATCTGATTGGAATACTTGACCTCTGCTGGTGCCTTCCGTCTTAGGTATGAGCTGTCAGACCCGGATGAAGTGGTTCCGAATAATCTGGGGTTAATTTATTCAAGACTCGTGGTTTCGCTTGTCTAAAAAAAACGCGCGTACATTAAGGTCTCGTAAACATACAGAATCTGGCCAGCAATCCACATTAAAGATGGTTTCATAACTATCAAAAGGAACACCAATACTAAATGCAGAATTACTACCTTTTGTTTCAAGTTTCTTGATAATAAATTTATCCTGATTTTCTTTGTGTTGAAGATATTCCTTGATGTCTTCAACAGAAACATCTTTTCCAGCCAAATTCCTAACATATATCCATTTTCTTCTTATCGCACCTGATATCTTATCAGAGAAAGGTGCATTTTTACCAGTACCATACTTAGAAATAGCCTTATTACGATTCGCTTTTCTTTCTAGTCTAATGCTTCTTTTCTTTCCTCCATTTTTTTTTGCTCCTCATTTCTCAAATTTTGTTGAGCTCATGGTACTTTTTTACCGTCATCACGTTTTTTTTGCTCAAAATTTTTGGCCGTTTGTTGGCTGTAATGGATTTGCGTATCTTTGTTTGCATTTTTTGTTCGATTTGATATCAATGAACTTGGAGTCGATTCTGGTATTTTTATGTTGGAACGAGTTATCTCGTTTACAAGTAACTTTTTTACATCCAATAGCTCTAATTTGAGTGAATTAATTAAATCAGTTTGTGCCATAATTGTAGCATTTTGCATTATGATCTGATCTTGACAGTTTATCACAGCAGCCTTTAGGGATCAAATCAACGAGCTCACATTTGTTCCGACAATGCGACACTGGTTACAAAACCATAACAGTTGACTTTCTTCTTGAATTAATTTTAATTCAGCTTTTTTTATCCCGGAACGTTTTGGATGTACTCTGTCTTCACATACACCCTTGCACGAAATATATTCTTCAACATTTTCGAATCGCAGTTCACAAACGTTACACACGTCTTTACTTTTCGAAGACATATCGATGAATGATTGGATGAAATATTTAGATTATAGAATTAATGGCAGTTATCCAGTGATTGGTACTGATCAAAATCTTCTACTACAGAGGTGGTTTGATCTGATTAGGCTACAAAACCGTACTAAACTTAAATATTCACCGGACAACAGTGAAATTATTTGTAAAACTAGTACAAAACAAGATTAAATGTCTAAATATTCTCGAAAAGATTAATTTTATTTGCTGTCGAGTTTATTCAAGAAACCTTAGATTTTTGTATTTGCCGACATCAAAAATTAACGTTCACAGCCGCTCGCCGCTACATAAATGATGCAATGCTGTTAACTGACTTCCTACAAATCTTGATATATTTGAGCTAAGAAGTTTGTATTTGGGGAATATAAATCTGGGTAATGTGAGTTTGCTGCCAGTTTTACAGCAATATTTGAGTAATGTAATTTTCTTTTTGTTTCTGCTTTTTTTTTCGTTTGTGTTTTCTCATTTGTCATTTCCCATACCTTTTGTTTGGAAGAATGTCTTTTGGGTATTTGTGTTTTTCTGCCTCAAAGCCGCATCTAGCAATAGATCGGTGAATGTTTCCATGTATTCTTGTATACACAGGAAGTGCGCTGGGTCAGTAATTTAATTAAAAAGGTTGTATAAATAAAAGTATAAAAAACAGACAATGCTGGAAAAAATTTATTATATTATTAGAGAATATTAGATAGAATTCCAAAAATCCCTAGTTATTTTTTGGGTAGAAACTTTTTATAACAAGTTATCAAATTTTGTTTTTTTTATAATTCTAAGGATTTATAAAAAGTTTTTTCACTTTTGCAAATTCAAAAGTTTTGTTGACGTTTTGCGTGGCTTTCTTTATACTTACTCAGACTTTTAGCTAAGGTTTTCTGTTTTTAATAATCTGAAATCTCAATTACTGTAAGGTTGACGTCTGTTCTTCCTCGTTGAATTATAATTTTAGCACTGTTGATTACTTTTTGCTAAGGTTTTGTTGCTGGTTTTGAGTCAAAACGCCTATAAATTTTCTATTTTTTTTATTTTGTTGTCAAAACGTCTTTGCCAAGGTGGAATCTGAGTTTTGTTAGTTTGCCAAAGCGGCAGTATATACAAGACTGTAAAGCTCTTCTATCGTTAAATAAGGTACTTACCACATTTTTCCTGTAAGATTTAGTTTTCTTCACAAATTAATCTGGTGGTAGTTGGATTCTAGATAATTTTAAAAAGATTAGGTTTGGCTGAAGAATTAAGACCGTTGTAAAGCACATAATTTTTTTTCAAATCTAACTCCGTTAGACTGAGAGTTTCTTCTAGTTCCGAGGGTAAATTGGTGGTTGGAGCTTGTAATTTCTATTTTCTTGTTCTTCTTCTTCTAGTATCTAGTTGGTAGTAAGTTATTGATGAAAATCGATCTTTTTTGGTCTAAAATTGTTATTATTATTATAACTTAAGACAATATTCTATAGTATTTTTATCAAAACCATACAAAAATACCATTATTACAAGAAAAATTTGTATCTATGATACAAACCGAAACAAAATAATAAAAACGTTGACGAAAAGATTACAGTCACAAGAATTTTCCTATAAACAAGCAAAAGAAGATGTGTTGACATAATTAAGACCTCGATAGAAATCGCCAAAGATATTAATAAAACTGTCATGGTGCGTTTTAAAGGTATCATTGTTTGAGAAAGTTAAAAAACTTCACTGTGAAAAAGACGAAGAACTAGATGTTCAAAAGCTTTAGGCTCTAAAATCTTCTTAAAGAAGTTTTGCCAAAAGTTTTTAATAATTATATTAGGTTATGTTTTTTGCATTGATTAAAAAACAAGTTTAATTTAATATCACATCACTTTCACATGACGGTATAAAAATTATGTTTTTGATTCAATTATGGGGTCTATAAAACACAAATATAATAAATAAAACTATAATTACTAGGAATCTCAGATAAAATCATTTATTGCGATTTACTTTAACATATTATATATTAAAATATAAAACTTTAGTTGCTTCATTTTTGTCACTCCAATGTTCTTTTCACGTTCATTCGATTTTTGCTTTCCAGTATTCACAATAACATTACTTTCTGTTTCCGAAGTTCCACCCAGTATTTTCTTAGCAATGTCTATTATGTTCTAATTTGACTCTTTGACATACGTTTGTGCTACGGTTGTCAGTTTCCATCGGCCATGACGTAGAACCATATCAGGATCGGCTCCAGCGTTGAACAATGAACTCGCTGATGTGCGTCTTATACTGTGTCCTGTGTAAGACTCTGATTTTGGTAATTTCAAAAATCAGCTACTACGGACGGTATTTTGAATAGACTATTTATTCCTACTGACTGTACTGTACTATTTCTTATTTCAAGAGCACAAAAACAACATGTTATGAGAAATATTCTTAGATCGGATAAACCTATATTTTCTACAAATATCCAGCCCATTAACTGCAAATTCTTCTTCCATAATTGTAAAGCTGCGTGTAACATATGTTTTTGTATCTGGTACAGATACCAACTTATAGAATCCTTTATCCTCTACGCTATCGATTGACATGTTCAATAATTCACAACATCGACACCCACCAGATAATACCCCAAATTAATGCGACCTTTAGTGTAAAAAAAAATAAATTTTATTCTCTAATAGCAAAATCAACCTATCTTCAATATCAAATATTTTTTATTTGATGGTTCTGCTAGAAACTGTAGAATATGATGTCTTTAAAGAACTCTATTTCTTGGACTTGTAATGTTTTGATTTCTTTTACAAAAAAACGATTAAATAACTTGCCATATTCTAAAAAATCTGTATTTTTGTAAAGATTAATGCCGAGCTTAACATGCTGTATTTCATCCACATTGAAAAAACCATAAATCTATTTTTGGCGTTGAAGAAGAAACCAAACAGCTCTTTACTTACACCACAAACATCGTTTTTCTGTTTCCAGTTATTAAACTCACTCAATTCTTTGTAATAAACGTCTTTGGATTCCTTGGTTAGCAAACTTGATGTGACCTCTTTAACATCTTTCGCAGTTTTCTCAAGAAGAGAACTATTTTTTTTTCATATTCAGCAATGTTACAAGCGCCGAAACGAGCAGTTTGCAAAACTATTGTTTTTCTCAAACAATTAAGTTGTTAGCAACAACAACTTAGCAACCAAATCATAGATTACTGCTTATCTTTGCAGATATAAAATTTTTTAGTTTTGATGTGTTTTTAAAAACTCTTACAAAGAGAGGTGTTGGATAAAACTATGTATTGTACTCGTGTCTTAAAAGCAAATAAATCATTCAAAAAAAATTAGGGCACTCAAGCAAGCTCTAGTTGCTAAGCATTTCTTTTGTGGCCTATTTGCCTTATAAGACACTTCTATAATAAATAGCTATTTTCTCGAATATGTGTTATAATTAGAAAAAAAAGAGTTTGTATGTCGTTTTCTATTTATTTTATATTGAGTGAGTACAAAATTTCTAGATTGAAAAAAACGTTGGGAATATTTTGCATGTTTTAGATTTAATTAGTAAAACTTAAATGTTATATTTTTTGTAAATCTTAAAATCAAATGTAAAAACGTTAACTTGTTAATTTTTTACAAGATATTTTTCTAATAGATAACAATAATTTTTACATTATAAACCAAATATTTCAGTTAAAGCATATAATGTATAAAAAGCAATTGCCAAACACCTTGTCGATTGTTTAATAGTTATTTACATTTGTGTGCGGTAACATTTTATCGTAGGGGAGTGCTTTAATAATTGAACGTTGTAAAATAGTAAATGCACAAGATATGTATTTAACTTTTTAGCCGACAATTTTTTTAAATTATCAATTATATTTTTTAGGAAAGCGCAAATGGTTTTAAATTGATGAATCGCAATATCTACTCACGCGTTTTTTTTAGTCATTTATTTCAAAATAAATGTCAAACAGATCTTGCGTTGAACAATAAAAGAATTTTTTTTACTATGCCATTAAAAGTTACAATGTCTAGTGATGATTCTTCAAAATTAGTCCAGTAAGCTTCAATATTCGTATTCTCAACCTAAAATTACATTAAGAAAGATAAATGATTGAATTATTACATGAACATCTTTAATACAACAATATCTTTTTTGTTTTTATTAGAAGTTCACATTGCATAATGTTAATTTATAAATCAAACAAAATTGAATAAATCAAAATCCGATATGTTCAACGTCAACACCACTATTAATTTTGCAGTAATCTGTAGTGGGTATAGAACCAACAATATTCAAAATCAGATAATTTTTTACCATGCAGCAGTAAAAAAGATGTGTATCTGGCGTGTCGATAGGTATTTTTTTAGTTCTATAAAGAGATTTTAATTTATTAAACCTATCTGAAGTGTAGACAATTTAGCAAATTTTCACGCACGGCGTGTAGTAGAAATCTTACTATTCTATAAATATATAGTATATTAAATATATACATGTTTCCAAACATGTTATTTAAATGTTAATTGTAACATGTTTCCAAACATGTTATTTAAACGTTAATTTCACGTTTACATGTCAGAAAACTCAAAAAAAAAATTTATGTTTTTCGCCGAATATTTTATTAAATGTTGAAAGCTCATTCTTAATACGTCTGGCGTCATCCAAAGAAAAAAATAAAATAAACATTAATTTTGATTTTGAAAATTTTTAGATGCCAAACATTTCCAACGTCTTCTCAACTCTAAAAGCTATTTGTTCACTTAATATGTCACATTTAATAATGAGAAAATCATTGAAATGTTTGCTTGAGAAGATTCCTCAAGATTATAAGTCAACAAGCCATGTTTGTATAATAATATGACGCGCACGAGTATTTAATACTGAGAATTTTATTTTGTGTTTAAATTTTTTTGCATGTGTTTTTGAATAAATGATTACTCTTAATTATTTTTATTTTTATTGTTTTCTGTATTGCTGTTTATAAACATAGTTGTTTTGAGATTAACTCAATTTATTAATTAAAAGTTTTAACTTTTTTTTTATAAAACTATGAAAACATAATCTTTCAATAATAAAAAAATTCTTGAAATTTTATATAAAAATAATAAAATTGTTAAGCATTGGGAAATTTTGTAGTTAACGTTTTGTAACAAAAACAAGCTAAGTATTTGATTTTGAATTTCAGTTTATATTCTACTTATTTATAATTTTTTTAACATAATTTGTTTCATTGAATATTAATATGTACATTTTTTTAAAAATTGTTTTAAAAACCAAAGTTGACCGTATTGTTCAATAAATATAAAGATCTTCTATGATAACAATCATGATACCAAAGCACACTATTTGCGAAGAACAAAAAATTTTTTATGTAAAAAAGTTTTCGATAAGCAAGGCGACTGCAAATTTTGATTTTTTTAATATTGTTCCTTAGCTGTTCAGTACGGTTATTTACTCCCTTGTTTCCTGAGATTTATAAAGCATTTTGTTTTAAAATAAGTGTTACAACTGTTTGGCTAGAATATATTCTAAAAAAAGCAGATCTATTTATTGATTACCTAAAAGCCAAAGAATTAAATATTAGCAATTATGTTTCGCACAATTAACAAATATTTTATATCAAATTCTTAAGAAAATGTTTTTAATTACTTTTTATCTTTGGTTTTTTAATTAAAATAATTTAAAAATCTTTAAGAACCATCATTAACAACTCATTTTGTAAAGCACATTTACCGATTATTGCTAATACCAAAATGCATTACCATTATCATTAAGAAAAAGGTGTAAAGTGGGATCTTGGCTATAAAATTTAAGACTTTTCCATTTTTTTTTTCATTAGTAAAATTAACAATGTTCAAACTAAATTTTATCATGTTTTCAATGTATTTGCCAAGGTTATTTTTTTTTATTTTTTCTGCAACATTGTTGGTTCTTTCTGCTGATGCCAAATACCTTAAACCACATGGTGGAAGAAAAGACTGTACGTGTGTGCCAATAGACAAGTGTGATGATTTTAATGATAATATTGAGACTAAGTTGTACGGAAAAGTAGCTCCACGGTAAGTCAAATTATATTTTATAGTTTAAAACCAGAAAGAGTTTGGTTGCGGCATAATTAGCTTTATGCAGAAAACTTATAACGTATCTATTAATTTGCGTTTACTAAAAATACAGATGGCCAACAGTAAGTAAAAAAAATTAATATTTTATCTTATCTTAAAAATGTAAACGTTACTTTTCAAATGCAAAAACCAGTTTTAAACAAAAATTTTACAAATAATGAATAATGAATAAAAACCTAACTTTAATAAATATTATAACCTGCAACCTTATAAAACAAATAAATAATTAATTGATTGGTTGGGAATCTTTGGCACAAAAAACTACTCACACAGTTTTGCCACTTGCCAAAAGAGTTTGCTTAATAAATCTCAAGAGCTCGTTCGAGTTTTATTCATCTCTTGATAATGACCAATTGGTGGTTGAAAAAGCTTTCGAGATATATTAAACAAACTTTTTGACAAGTGATAAAACCATGTGAATAAATTAATAATTAGTTTTAAGAATTAAAGATCAACTAAATCACTTTTAACAATATATAAGATAATTCAATTTTTTTAATTCAATTTTTGAATCATTTTCTGACATTTTGAAATCAAAACTGTTGCTCGGATCTTTGCGGTTACTACAGTATTTTTATGTTGCTTTTTGTAAAAAAATATATCTAAAGTCAAGAGTAGTTTGTCTTCAAGCCTTCAAGTACAGTACAGGGTCGTCTAAATTTATCTTTGTAATATGTTTATTAAACTATTCTTTTGCATTCAAAACTATAAATTTGTAGTTATTTGAATATCAAATAGAATTTTTAAAAGTTAATTATTGTTGCAATTTAAAAGAACATTTATTTTCAAAGCTGCCAAATTTTGTTTTAATAATGAAATAAAGTTTATTTACGTAGTATTGAAAGACTGCAAAAAGAACTAAATTGAAAAATCTAATAAAAATACAACTAAATAAAAACCAATATTTTTTTGTGTTTATTCAAATAGATCAAAGTTTTTTTTATGCATTAGATTGTAGTATTTTGCTTTTTAGATTAACTTTTTTAAACTATTATTTATAATCTTCATTGTACAATCGCGTGTTTTATCGCGGTATTTTTTTTATCATACAGTATGTGCCCGGATTGATTTCACAAGAAAATATTACTTTGTTTCTTTATTTTTATAAGGAATAACATTTTTGCTTATTTTAAAAAAGATAAACTCAATACTCAGACATTATTAGGTAAGTCTTCCTTGTAAACAACTTGTTTTAAAAGTCCCCACAAATAAAATTGTCAAATCAGGGCTCCTTAGTGGCCATAAAACTCGGCTACTTCTGCGAATACAACTATCTCCAAAATTGCGATTTAGCCAATTACAAACAATACGAGCAAAATGCGCTAGATAACCATCTTGTTGAAAATACATTCAGTTTTCAAAAGATATGAGCCTATTATTCCGTGATAAGAAACAGCATACCACACGTTTATTCAACATGATATTAACGCCTAGTCGTAATTCGAAATTGAGGATTAGTATTGTTCAAAAATGTTTTGACAAAACCGCCTCGTTGGTAGAAAAGATGATTTCAGCGGAAACATAATATTACGATAAAAATTTACGTTTTTATAAAGACGTTTTTCATCGTCTCCTGGCTCTAAGATATGATTAAAAATAGGTTTATTAGCATGCATTTTACTTTTCTTTTTAAATCTTTTACTTAATCCAAAACTAAAACAGTTGCAGCATCTTTTTTACCATGAATTCTTTTTATTTAAATTAGTTACAAACCCAGTTTCTAAGAATTTTTTTACCAACTTGTTTATACCATAAAATAAAACAGCTTTTTCAAGAAACTTTTTATAAGTTTTTGTTTTGTGTAGCAATAACTTTTACTCCCCGAAACATAACATTAAATTAAGTCCATTCTTTGTTGCAATGTTAACATTTTTGACTATAAAATTCTTACAATTTTTAATTACATTTGACATTAACGTAATATTTGTGATTTGATTCCAAAGGCTGTCATTGGGTTAAGTTTACAGAATTGGTGTAAGAAAATTATTTTAAGAATACAACCCTGTAATATTGAAGTTCTAATTGCAGATTTATCTATTTTGAATGAAGCAAAATTATTCTTATATAAATATTTTTCTTTTGTCATTTTTTTGTAAAATTAAAAATAAAGTTTTTTTACTCTTGTGAATTTAATTCGGAAACATACTGTATAAAAAATTAAAATAAACTAAGTTTTTTTGTTGTGTTTGTTTTTTCTTTTTTTCAATCGTTCGTTTTTGCTTTTTACTTTTACTCTGTTTTTTTCTCATTTTTTTTCTTGTTTTTTTAATTATCATAAACCTGTTTTCTTATTTTATAATTCTACATTTAAACCTAACACACAACTCAGCGTTTTTTTCTTCAAATAATTTGATCATAAAATGTCTACTTCTGTTTTTGTTTTCTTTAATTGTTTGCAAATTGTTATAATGTGTTTTTTTTATTTTGTCTACTATTTTTTACACATAGCTTTTTATTATTATTTTCTAGGGTTTCAACTATCTCCTCTAATTTTTGTTTAACAATCTTTATTTAACCGGTTACTAAACATTGCTTTGGTTTTTTAAAAAACCAGCTAAAAACTAAAAAATGACTAATTCATTTGCATTTCCTTTCAAAAAGCTCTACATATTTCTCAATGATATTGTTTTTGTTATAGATCCAGCAAATGCCAAAGTGTTGCCGACATATGCTGCTTCAACCTTATCCAACCTTTGAAGTCGTACAATGAAATCCCGACTAATTTTCAGTGTGGTCTTCAGCTAAAACCATCTTCCGCAGCTCGTATTATCTCTGGAAAACCATCAGCTATTGGCGAACTACCATGGAATTTAAGAGTAGAAAAAATTAGGGAGAATCATAAACCAAATTTATTCTTGTGTGGAGCAAGTTTGATACACCCAAAAGTTGCACTTACAGCTGCTCATTGTGTTGAAGATTTCAGTGCAAATCCTGAAAGGATTTTTGTCAAAGCTGGAGAGTACAATGTGGAAAGGAATGATAAAACTTATTCAATTCAGGTAAGATTTTGAGCTTATAAACAAAATTTCATGTTACAAAAATTTATCGGTTATAACATATTTTTTAGTTTTAACAATCAAATAACTTTTTTGCCTTTTTGTCAAAAAATGATTTCAGGGTTATATCATATTAAAAAAACAATACTACTAAAAAATTTTAAATCTTGTATCGGAAGTGTTACAAATTTATTCAATTTTTTTCCCTATGTGAAGCTTTACATATGTTTCACTAATTTTGGTCAAATCATAATTTTTTTCAAATTTTTTTTTCTAATCTATAATTATATTTGTTTGACCAACCTAATTTCTGTTTTAAAATGTTAAGTTTATATATTTGTCATATCTTAAAACGTGTATGTACATAATGTTTTGATTGTCTAACTGTTTTACCTAATAAAAGCTTTTTATCAACAATTCGAATTTCTAAAAAGAAAGAAAACTATAAAAATTAAAAAATTAAATTTCTCTTAGTCTAAGTCTAAACACTAAAGTAAATATGGAAATAATTTTGAGCCGGCAGCAAATAAACAAATATCGTATTAGGCTTTTGTATATTTTTAATTTTGCTTTTATTTAGAAGTTTAATTTATTGATAAAATGTGTTTATTTTTTGTTTTCAGATTTGATTTTTATTTGTCTTTTTTTTTGTAAAAAGTTTTATTTTTTCATCTACTACACTACACATTTTTAAATTTTTAATATCTTATAATTTATTAAATTGATTTGCAAATTACTATGTGTGTCAATTTCAAGCAGAATTTATTCACAGCTGAAAGTTTTGCGGATGAAAAATAGATCATTTCCAATTTGTTTTACTTATTTTTTTGCCTTAAAAGCAATTTTTTCTTGTAAAATTTAAATTGTCTGAAGAATATCTCATTTAGTAGAAAAAGATTTATTGAAATTGAACTCTCCTGTAAAACTTTATACGTGGTTGTATCGGTTCACACCTGAGATAAACAATCATTTTTTTTTCCTTTAAAAAATTCTTTTGTTATATTTATTGGGTAGGTAATTTAATCACATTAAAAAATTGTTCAAATTTTGCCTTTTTTGTCAAAAGTTAAGTGTGGTGGTACATTAAAAAAAACAATAAATATACTGGTTAAATTGAGAACTTCCTTTTTTATGTCAGTTGATGGTGTAAAATGTGCACGTTTTATCATTTTTTTTTAGTTTATAATTTATTGTTGCTTATATTTTTGTTTGTGACTTCTGCCTACTATTTTTATTATTTGATCGTTTTTCTGTTTTTTTTTTTTTGGTTTCTTAGCTTTTTTGTTTTATTACCTTTTGTGTAATAAAACAATTTTTTGTTTTATTAATTTTTTTGATATGTTTATTGACTTCTTCTTTTTTTATTTGCAGTTTTTTGTTGTTTTTTGCAATTTATTTTTTTTAACTTATTATTGCTTTATATTTATTTTAATTTTCTTATTTGAATTTATTTCTTTCAATTGTTGTCTATTAGATTTTGAAGAGTTGATTTTTTATTATTATATATCTACATTTAAAATTGAAATAAATTTCAAAATTTTGATAACAAAATTTAATTTTTTTTTTAGTTAAAACATTAAAAAAATATATTTTTTTCATAATTTTTTTTGCATGAATTTTTTCTTTAATCTCTACTATATTCTTAGTTTAAAGCATAAAGCATTATCTTGTCTGCCTGTTGTTTATTTGTTTGTAATTTAATAAGAATTTTACTCTCTTCTGATTGAGTAATCTTCAGTTTTAATAACAATACAATTTAATATATTTTTAATAATGGTAAATTCAACTACAAAATGGCAGATTACATATGTTTACGCACTCTTTCAATATGGGTATCAAATAAAAAACCTTGTTTTGTAAAACATTGTACTTTACAATAAATTTCAAATCTAAAATAGCCGTCGGTCCAAAATGTCAGATAGAAACAAAATAATAAACAAAGTACATAATAGAAAAGTTAAACAATTTTATTGAAAAAAAGATAGTATTGTAGATAATGTAATAGAAGCTAGACAATAATTTGATAGGTTCTAGGTAAAACGATGCACACTGAATAAGAGCTAGTAAAATGTTTACTAGCTTAATCTTCTATATAAAGCTATTCAAACTTTGCCAAGTAGTTTATAGCGGATATTTTCAACACTACAGCTGTCTGAGCAAGCTATGGTGCTCATGGTGCGATTAATTGTTGCCTTTCTTAGACAGCTATAATTCGGTGGGGTACCAAACAAGTCATAAAAAGTCATAAAACTGCTTCAAAAAATTAACAAATTGATATAGAGTATTAAGGTCGTAAACATTTTACTGCCATTTAATTAGCTGGTCGCACTATACTAGTTATGACACCACCTAATCAATCTACAGCATTGATTAGACAAAAAAATAGAACTATGGTATCTAGCGTAACCTGAGTAAATATATAATACAATTATTATAATAATATAAGCGGTCGACTATTGATACAAATTTCGGGTGCACTACGAATTAATTTTGTTCATCAGTCTAGATCTAAATCAATGCTCTAAATTGATGAGGAAAGGGGTGTAACTGGTACCGCGGTCTTACTTAATGATTTTTTAGCTTTTAGTATATTGTATACATCATTATTAATCAATCTTATTAAGAATAAAAATTATTTCAAAAAATCCTTTAACTCAAAATTTTTGTTTGCTGGTTTTGTTTACTTTTTTTTATTATTTATTACACTATTTCTTATTTATCTTTTTAAAATATTATTTTTTTATTTTGAATCTTTTCAGTACATATATTTTTTTATCATTTCTATAATTGTTTGTTTTTTTTTAATAATTATTCTTTAAATTTTCTTGAGATTGTGTTCAATTTGCTTCATACAGCAGATATGTTTAATTCTTTTTATTATTTTCTGCATTTTTCATTTAAAAAACAAGCTCTGTTATTGTATTTTATTTTATTTCAGACTCAGTTGGTAGAAGAAATTGTGCTTCACGAAGATTACAAACCTACTATGACCATGTCTACGTTCAAAAACGACATTGCTCTTTTATTTTTGGTTAGCTCGTATCAGCCTTCAGATAACATCAACATTATTTGTTTACCCAATCCGAATTTAAAGATTAGACAAAAAAATTGTATTGTCAGTGGTTGGGGCAAAACTAATGCTAAAAAAAGCAGCTATTCAAACGTTTTAAAAAAAGTAAAAGTTCCAATTGTCAAAAAACAAAGTTGTGTGAAAAGTCTACGTTCAACCAAATTAGGTTCTGATTTTAGGTTACATGAGAGTTTTATGTGCGCTGGTGGTAAAAAAAATAGAGATTCTTGCAAAGGAGATGGAGGCAGTCCTTTGATATGCCCTCTCGAAGATGAAGACCGTTGGGTGCAAGTTGGTATTGTCAGTTGGGGAGTTGGTTGTGGACGTGATGGAATACCAGGAATATACGCCAATGTGATCTACTTTAGTGAATGGATTGAAGAAGAAATTAAATATCGAAACTTAGATATTGAAGCTGGAGTTTCTGGAGCTATTAGGTCTAAGAGTTATATACTTGACAGTTTTGTATAAAATTTTCTATAATTATGTTTGTATATTGTTAGGCTTTTTGAATTGTGTTTTTAATAAACAAATAAAAACTACTAAAAAAAAAATTAAAATGCCAATTTATGAAAGTTATTATCAGACTCTTGTTATCTGTGCGATATTTCTGTTTATTTCACAATAAAATATTGTTCTAAAGTATTGGGCTTGTGATAAGATCTTCAACAGCAAAAAAATAAAAAACGCATTTGAGTAAAAGCCCTTCAAATATGGTCTCCTCTTCCTCTTAAGTACTCATAATTAAATAAATTTTCTGATTTAAAATGTAATTTATTCTGATTTTCCAGATTCAAGTACAGACACAGTGATTATAATACTCAAAATAGCAAACATTTCTGCTACAGAATACTAGCATTTCAAAAAAATCGTCGTCAAAGAACAACTAAAAAAGATATCAATTGCAACTCTTTGCCAGAATTTTCATCTGTATTATCTGCATTGCAATTTACAAATGAAATAGCAGCAAGATAATCTGATAATCTAGACTCAATCGTTAATGTAAAAGGGAAGTTTTATTCATTTAATTGGCAACTAAAAAAACTGTATACTGCATTACCTACTTAAATAAGTAATTGTTTTATAATGTTTTTAATAAATCATAAAAGTTTTATACATAAATCTAATATTTAAGTAAGTACCTACGAGCATTCATATTAAATAATTCAAAACGCGCAGCACTAAAATAGCAGTTTTTTTTACATGTTTTTTCGCTGTTTGGCGTTTGTAAAGTAGCGGTTTCGTTTTATTTGGTATTAATGCAAGTGCTGTTTTGAGTAGAACTAGGTTTTTTATAAAATTATTGATGCGCAGCTTGTTTAAAAAAACAATGATATAATCTGGGTTTAAGCAAAAAAAAAATTAACATCAAAAAATTACTAACAGTTTTTCGGTGACACGTGGATCAAAAATCTAAATTGTTCTTTATTTCCGTCTTCAAAAAAATGATGATCAACGAAAAAATGATGAAAGTGACGACAACGGAAAGAAAATAATCCCTTCAAAGCTTTTCAAGGAAAAGATAGAAATAAATTAAAAATTTAACAATAGTTATTGTTTATTAAAATTACATTTTATTTTTTACTTATTTTGAAAAATTTATTTTAGTTCCCAACAGTTTTTTGACATTTTAAAATTTGCAATTTTTTTAGTGCTGCTCCAAAACTCAGGGTTCTGTTCCAAAGATTGCTTTAACCAAACTAAATTATCCTAATTAACTATTATTTACAGCAACCCCAACTATTATGCACATATTTGGTTTTTATTGGAACTTATCAGGCGAAGAAGATAAATTATATTGTACATCCTTGATTTTGAGACAAAAGCCTCTAACGTGATAACTTGATTGTCCAATCAGCAATTTTATGTTTAGATCAAGTTGTATCTATTATCCTTAACATTTATCATTCAGAGCATCAAAACATGTAGAAATTTTTTCTCAAAAATGTTGGATGCAAAGTAGCTTCTAGTTGAAGTCGCTTGACTGCTTTGACACTTCTATGCTTGCTCAGTAACATTCATTTCTTTTATCATCTTTTAAAATCATGTGGAAAAAGAATGTTTTTCAAGCTATTTAAACTAAACAGATTTTTCTGTTAGTAAAAGAGAATAAAACGCGTTTTGAAATAAAGCGTCTCAGCTAAAAATATTTGATCTCTCAAAAAAATTCTTACAGAAACTTGAAATTCCAATACAAACATGTCTACAAATGTTAGTTTTTACAGAAAAGTCTTCAAAAGCCTAAATAAACCCAAAACTACAATATCAATGCCTTTAAAACCATAAAAAAATTAATCTAATATGAGCAAAGAAAAAACTACTTAGCCGGTTTTTGGAAATGCATCGTGTAGATTTAGTCGGCTTGGTAAATAAGTTTTAAGAAACATATCATTTTTAAAATTACAGATTACACCAGTTTTATTAGAAGAACATCAAGGATTAACTTATAGTCATTTATTCGTGAAGCGGATATAACCATCATTATAATAAGTGCGATGAGTTACCCTAATGACATCGTTAATCCAATATTAAATATAAGAGTAGAAATGTAGTAATGATGTCTTCCCACGTGTAATGTACAACGTTTTATCTACGCTTGTTATTTAGTAGGAATTTACTCTAAAAAAAATGATACATATTAATAAGCGATTAACGGGTGAGTGAAAATCTTAATATTGTGAGCAAGATACACAGAAGAAATAGTTTGCTCACTCTAGGATATTTCCATATAATTTAGCGAGCCAAAATAATGTTCCAACTGTTGTCTATGTTTACTTCTAGATAGCACTCTTTTGCAAAAAACTGTTACTAAACTGTCACTGAAGAGATGCTTGCCAGCGATAAATGTGACAATAGTAACGTTTCAAGGCTACTATGTGAAAGACTGTCACTGAATTGACGTTAAGCGTTAAGGTTTGTCACTGAACTGACAAATTTTAATATTTAAGACTCAATTATGACAGTCTCTTGCATGGTGTTGGTACCCTCAAAAACACTTTGATAAATAATTTATTAGACTCAATTTTTGAATCGCAAAACACCGGTTAGTAAACGTACTGTTTATTTATGATTATCTTAAGAAAACATAGTAACCGCACCGCATCTTTTGTTACGAAAAAAACGTAGAAAATCAAGGTTTGTGCTTCAGTAGTGAACAAATTTCCTGCCGAACTAATCATGATTCTGAGAGGCTTTTGTCGGATGTAGAAAAGTGTGCGACGAGTGCACTTTTAACTCTCATTCCAAAGAAGTTGAAATGCTCATAGAATAATTAAAAAAATAATGTACCGTAAAAAAACCAAGAATGAAGCTAAAGAGAAAGTGGAGATTACTAATTTGTTTTTTAATAATGTCAAAAATAAAGCAATCGTTATTTGAATCACACACAAGGTGGGAAACTGGCATTTTTCAAGACGACTCATTTTGGGACTAAACTACAAGCTTTTGTAAAAGCGTTTCCAGACGTGTGATTCACAAAATTTTTTGTGCCGCCGTAAAAAAAATTAAATAAAAAAAAAATGTTTCTTATTAAAATAAAAAAATTGTTTATGTTGGCACTGTTCGTAGCACTTATTGATTTTTAATATAAAAGATTAAGATCTCTTGTTTATATAAGAAAAAATATTTTGCTATGACATTTTAAAAATTATTTGCATTCTGGAAAAGTAAAATAGTTGTTTTCTGTAAAAATGAATACCCCAGCACACTTGATTTAGAGTATATATAATTAGAGCAACAATTGTTTATAAAAACTATAGAGCACACTAACGAATTGTCACTCACTGCGTCTGTAGGGCGTGAGGTTTAGGGGGGGGGGGGTTTACATTATACACTACAAACCGTTAGTTGTTGATATTAAATATCTGAAAATTGACAATGACCGCAAGTGGTGCCAGTGCAAAAATTTATTTGGCATAATATTCCTAGTAGTCACTTTCCGACCTAGGCTAGTAAGAGCCCTTTGCCGGCCGATTAGGGCACGTTAAAAGTTATCTTTTGCAGGCGCAAGGCACAAAAATGTCTTTTTCATTACGATAGTAACACAGAAACTAACATCTTACGCAAATGTTGTTGAGCTGTTGGAAGTGTTAATAATGTTAACAAAGTATGCATTGCTTGAAAATATATCTAGAAGTCCTTGTCCCAAAAGAATCACAAAAAAACGACTTTTTTGAGATACAGAAATAATAAATGCATCGTTCAATTGCTAGGAATTAATAGAATAAAATAGATGCCGAAAAAAATTGCTTCGTGTTAAAAATTAGAACATAAGTTCTAATTTTTAACACAAAGCAATTAAAATTAAAATTAAAAAAAATAGTACTTATGTTCTAATTTTTAACACGAAGCCATTTTATACTGAAGAAACTTTATACTAGAAACTTATACTGAACATTGCTACAGAGGATCGTTTGCTCTTTCCAGCAAATTTAAAAGTAAAGGTTTTAACAATAGAACGGTATAGTGGCTAGAAATTCAACACGGAGGCCGAAGAGTATATTAAAGACTCGATTGAAAATTAGAAAAATAATATCAGAAAAAAATCTGAAAAAAGTTGAAAGTGCAAAATCGGTAACTTAATTACAAAAATTAAATTTGACAAAAATTCGTAAAACATTTGGATTGCACATTTTAAAATGTAAAAATGTTACTGTCATAGTAATATTGAAGCAAATTAATGATTAATAAATTTTTTAACAGTTATATTAACAATTTATAACAGTGTTATAATAAGTCTTATAATATATAGTTTTCTTCTTTATATTAAAAATTTTCAACATCTTGACGGTTTTTCATTACTTTCTTGTAGTAGTGTCTTGACATTCTTTACTTTTCTCTTTCCAGCTGTACTAGTAACTTGATTTCTTTGGTTTTACATAGAGTTGGTTTAGTGGAAGCTTTTTAGAGTGTTATAGATAAATCAGAGTTAAATTTACGTGCGTAGCAAATCGCTGGTGTGTTGTTAGGATCATTCTTGTAGTTAAATTTTCCTTTCACTAGAACCTTATTATTTTTTGTTCTTCCAAATAAAATCCATTCGCGCGGTTCAACTTTGGAAAATGAACAATATTTGAAGATTTCAAAACCTGCTTAGTTTGATCTCTCTCGTTTTAAACTGTATAATAAGTTAAATTAGCAACATGTATTCGGAATAACTTTCCTTCACACATTTTTGATGCAAAAGGTTGTGTCTAAATGACAAATGTCAAGAGCAAGTTAATTCAAATCTGAATCTGTAGCGACTCGCTGATGCAATCTAATAAGATCAAAACATCTTCATCTTTACAGATGTAGTTTGAATAAGTTTGCATTAGTCTTCTTCATTTTACCAGTTGTAGACTAACCAAAAAAGATAGATTATATTGTACATACACCATTAATTTACATATGAGACAAAAAACGCTAACGTAATAACTTGGTTGTCTTTAACAATATAAACTTTTATTTCAATTTGTATCTATAAACCTTAACATTTATCATAAACAGCAGAACTTTATGCATAAAAAACGTTTGATGCAAGGTAGCTTCTAATAGATGTTGCTAGTTTACCATATTGCGAAAGTAGCAAGCACTTGGGTACATATTGACAATTCACATTAATTTGTCGGTAATACAGTTAACTTCAATTCTGACGTCACATTTAGTATCTGTCATTTTTGACGACTGTTTACTGTTTCAAAGTATTACCAGTAGGTTTTTGTGCAATTTCTAGCCTTGTTTGTGTGTTTTAATTATTTTGAGAGGTAAGTCAATTATTTACCTACTAACGTAAAGAGAATTTTTTTTTTTTTTGAGAATAAAAGAAATGTAAGGTTGAGATTTATCTTCTTTACAGAAATACACCCGTGTACACAACAGTTGGTGTTGCACACGCATTTTCGCCGACCAAACTACTTCTTTAATTGCTCAGACATTTTGTATCAATGATACAAAAATGTATTATTTGCAAAATTGAAAGTCATTTCCACAACAACTAATAATGTCTTTACAACCAGTCAGCCGGTTACTAGTTGTTACGTCATTTATCGTAGTTTCAATATTTTCTCGCTAGGATCGCATACTTAATGTTAATAGTCAATAAGCCTCAACTTGTCTGTGCAAATTTACTCTAATCTGAATTTGTTGCAATTTGCAGATGAGTTCTAATAAGAACAAAACATGCCCAAGTTTACAAATGAGTATTTTAAATTAATTTGAATTAATCTTTTTATAACAAGTTGTTGGCTTGATGATTGTCTTTTTCTTTCTTTCAATGAGTGCAAGCACCTTCTTAGCAAGTAAGAAGAAATGTTTAATAACAGAAAAGACTGACAAAACTTTAGAAATATCATTTATTATAGCTTGTAACAGTTACCTAACGTATTTGCCTAATTTTCCCTAACGAGATTAAAAAGAAAATTTCCTCAAAAGAACACAAGCGTCGTTTTTTGTTGTTGCACCATTTTGAACCTGGTTCGTTGATTGATTCAACTTGTATCCAAAGATGACGTCATATTTTAATTTGAAAAGAGAATGAAAGATTTTAAACCTATAGTTCAAACCATGGATCAAACAAACTGACAAAATCGTTTGTGGTTATGTTCACTTGTTTTCACAACCAAAAGTAATCTACTTAGGTCCCTACCTCTTAACTCTCATTTAATATAAGTAATCATAACAGGGCCCTAAGAAGCCTCTACACAATTTTTGTTTTATTTATGGGGATGAGTGAGGAAATTTAAATTTGACAGCATGATTGACAGTTTGTATTTTGTATCATATTGAACCACACTACAAATACATACGCGGAGTAGGTTTGAATCATATGCTGCAGGTTTGAACACAAAACATTCATGACGTCATAGGTTGAACCCAAAAATGTCAAAGTTTGAACCATTGAAAAAAAGTGCAACAACAAAAAACGACTATTATCACGTGTAAATTCGAGAAAAAAATTTTGGAGCTGATTGTCTATTTTTTGGAAGGATTCCCTTTTTCTCAAGTATGGAACGTACTGAGTTTATTAGAAAAAAAATATAAACCCAACTTTAGATGTTTTAACATCTTGCTGTTGTTGTCCATTTAAAATTAGACTGGATGTTGACTTATTGGATACACTTCTACAACCTAGCTTCTGGGATAAAAGACTTACAATTAGACAATACAATTTTTTTCAAAGCAAACAGATGGGCTCAAAAAATTAAGAAAACTAATAACAATATAGGTATAGTACACATTAATATCCAATGTCTAAGAAACAAAATACTTAAACTTGAAATTAATGTAACAATTGACGATGCTAAACCTGATTTCATTTGTTTAAGTGAACATTGGATGTTAATTGATGAGTTAAATACACTTAATGTAAATAACTATAAATATGTGACAAGTTTTAGTAGGACTAATCGTATACACGGAGGAGTAACAATTTTTTGTTATAAGGTTTTGACAAACTTCTGTAAAATCAGGACAGATTTTATACAACTATCGGAGGAGTTGCAATGCAAAATTTGCGCAACTGAATTGGAACCGAAACTACTACTAATTACAGTGTACAGGTCACCAGCAGGTAATTATAATATATTTAAAGAAAAATGAATCAAATCATGGAAATGTCTCAAAAACTAATTTGCAAATAGTGGTAAATAGTGATTTCAACGATAATTTCTTTACAGAGAATCGCGAGAAAGCAACCGGCTAGGTTAACATCTTGTTTGGATAACATCTTTACAAATGCATGCACAACTAAATTTTCTTCTAAAATATTAGATTAGGATACTTCTGACCACAAACCAGTTTTCATGAACCTCAACGTAGGTTTGAATCCATGTGTAGAAGAAATAAAACAGTGGATCCAAATCACAAAACTAGAGCTTTATCAACTTTATAACTATGTTAGTGAGATTGAGTGGTCTGTTTTAGACGATGAAAACATAGATGCTAATATTAAAAATAATGTTTTTCCTGATAAATAATTAGTGGGGATGGTAGAGTTGTTTCCAAAAAAAAACCGAGAATTGTAACAAATATAAAACAGGATATTAAATGGCTCAGTCCAACTCTGGAAAGAATGAGGGAAAACTTACAGCTACTACAAGATATCTATAAACTAATCAAAACAACCGTACTGCTTGAATATATTAAAAGATATAAAAAAAATATCGAACCAATATATCTAAAGCCAATATGAAGCTCATGATAGATAGCTTAATAAATAACGCAACAAATAAATCTAAAGCAATTTGGTCCATTATAAATAAATATAGAAATCAAACTAGTAAACACTATCAGAGCAAACTAACGCCTAATGAATATAATGATTCAGTCGTTACCGCTTCTAACTATATTGTAAATAATATGCCCACCTTATTGTAAATAATAACTCTTTAAATTACCTTGTAGATAACACTAACTGTGATCAATTGAAATTTAGTAAAGCTAGCATAGTTGAAATCCGTAACATAATTATAAGCTTAAAAACTTCAAATAGTTAGAGTAAGACATATATGGCATAAATAGCAAAATTTTAAAATGTATAAAAAACCTGATTGTAGGACCTTAGTAAGCTTATAAATATTTGCATATCTGATAATGTTTTCCCTGATTCCTTCGAAGTCACAGGTATTTGTCCTGTATATAAAAAAAGACCCCTGTAATGCATCTAACTACCTTGAAAGGGTTTTTTTCCGTCATTTAAGAATAGGTACAGGGTTTTTATAAATTATTCTAAGAGCGCAGTCGGCGTAGAAAGTGTGCCGCCTCTTCCACTTTGTGTGTTACGTCTCTGTTGTAGATCTCCAATGACGTTTCTTAAATTTGCAGATCAGAGTATTTAGCAAGATATCCTTGCTTACAAGCTGCTACAGAATACGCCCACTCTCCGTTGTTGGATGTCCCATTGCGATAATAAGACATTACAATAAAAGTCTCTTGTTCAACAGAATAAACCATTTTCACAGTCTTCGCTTCTTAGCACAACTTGAGTTTGGATTAACTCAAATTATCGTCTTTTACACTTGAAAAACGTTAGCTCTAAGTGACAGGTGACAAATCTCATTAATGACCAGCGGGAACTGTCAAATTATAGGTATCATATCAACAAGACAGTATTTTCAAAATTCACAGCCAACTGCGTTCTTAGAATCATTAATAGAAACCCTGTAAGATGCAGCGCAAAACTTGATGTTTTTTCGATGACACTTATCTTCTCTTTTTGTAGTAAGTTTACAGTTTCCAATTCTTGAATTACTTTATTTTGTAACTTAATTTGATCTTTAAGACGCTCATTATCTCGCAAAAAAACACAAACTTCTTCTTTTTTTTTGTTTTGTAGGACTGCACAATCTACAGCACCAATGATCATCATTTATTATATCAAGCAAAGATTTAAAGCACATTTTTTACACATTTTTCATGTATGCACTCTAACAGTGTTTTTCGGTATATACATTATGCATAACTTGCACTATGCATAGCCGCACTTTTGTGCGAGTCGAGATCGGACTCGCCTTCACCTTCCGACATGTCGAAATTTCACAGCTAAATAATTACATAACTAAATTTTATTACCAAAAAAAAAAAAAAAATTAATAACTTTAATTTCCGTAAGTTTGGTAATGAAATACTTTTAATAAAAGAATTTAAAAAGTAATTTAATTTTCTAAAAAACTACAAAGTGTACCATTTTAAAAAACCAAGCCTTAATAACGCAAAAATTTAAAAAATATATTTTTTTCTATAAAATCATAGCTTACATTTATTTTTCAATAGTAAAATCGTATATTATACATCTGTCCTTTTTTAAGCTATGTGAAAAAATTTATATTTTTTGAGAAAAGCGGAAGTTCTTTAATATTTTTTAATCCTGTTAAAAAAACTATTTTTTTAAACTCAAAGCAATTATACAGTTTATTGACAAAAAATGTACTTATCAGACATTTTCAAAATAATAAAGTAAGTAAGATTTTTAACAAACATTTATTTATAACTTCAAGTAGTAGGTACATAACTTCTTACACTAGGTACATTACGCAATATTCACTATTTTTTAACAAGTCATCTTGCATTTTCTAGTAGAAAATTATTCAAATTTTAGTATTTTAACCCAATTATATAAGTCTTTTAATGGCATACTTATCTATAAACAAAAGTACTTAACGTAAACAATTAAAGTAATTATATTAAACTCAAATTGTCTGATTTGAAAAATATTTAACAACTTCAAAAATCATTTGAAAATTACTTGAAAAAACACAATTAGATTTTTTTTTAATTATTTATTGATTTTGAGCATATTTTTCTCTTTTATATATGTTAAAACTTGGTTTTTATAATCCCTTAGATTCGCATTTTTTACATTAAAAACCGTTTTAAGGTTGTAACATTGTAATTAAATGTTTCTCTTGCATAAGTTGTACTAAATCGCTTTTCCTCAGTATTTTATACTCACACTTACTGCAATTGCAATTCGATTGGAGTATGTTTCATTTTCACATGTCTTGCTAGACAACTTTTATAGTTACTTTTATATTCACACTCACTGCAATGAAACATAGTTTGCAATTCAGGTGGAGTATGTTTTATTTTTGTATGATTTACTAGAGAATATTTATTGTTAGTTTTATACTCACATTCATTGCAATTAAAAATAGTTTGCAATTCAAGTGGAGTATGTTTTCGTTTTTTATGCTCTGTTATCCAATATCTACACTTAGCCCTGTACTTACACTCATTACAGTTAAAAAATTCGATTGGTGTATGTTTCATTGTCATATGATGTGTTAGGTTACTTTTATACTTAGTTTTATACTCACACTCATTGCAGTCAAAAATGGGTAGCAATTCAGTAAGAGTATGTTTGCGATTCTTATGGGTTTTCAGACTAGATTTAAAATTAGTCTTATACTCACACTGATCGCAGTTAAAAAAGACTTGCGATGCCATCGGAGTATGTTTTGCTTTCTTATGATTTGCTAAGTGACATTTATATTTTGTTTTATACTCACATTCATTGCAATTAAAAATGGTTTGCAACTCAATTGGAGTATGTTGGGTTTTATGTCTTGTTAGATAACCTTCAAAGTTAGTTTTATACTCACACTCGTTGCAATTAAAAGTTGTTTGTAATTCAGTTGGAGTATGAATTATTTTTTTATGCTTTTTCAAATAATCTTTGAACTTTGTTTTGAACTCGCACTCATTGCAGTGAAAAATTGCTTGCAAATCTTTTGGAGTATGCATCATTTTCTTATGCTTGCTTAGATAATTTGTAAACTTAGTTTTAAAGTCACACTCATTGCAATTAAGAAAAGTTTGTAATTCAGTTAAAGTATGGTTTACTTTCTCATGCTTTCTTAGATAACCTTTAATATGAGTTTTATACGCACACTTATTGCACTTAAAAATTGTTTGCAGTTCGATTGGTGTGTGTTTCCTTTTCATATGATTTCTTAGACTATATTTAAACGTTGTTTTGAAGTCACACTCATTGCAGAAAAGAATTTTTGATAATTTGATGAAAATATGGTTTTCTTCATCGTTTAATAATGAACCATTTCTAAAATTAGTTCTGTCTTCACAATCATCACATTGAGACCATTTTTTGTATTCAAAAAAAGTATGTTTTCTTTTGTTATGAATTTTCAAATGACTGTTACAATAATTATCCTGAAAGTTACATTGATCACATTTACCTGATTTTCTTAACAAATTATTAAATTTTGCTATTGATAAACGTTGGCTGTTGACACATTTCTTCTTATGGTAATAACGCCAAAAAAACGAGTAACTACTCACTTTACATCGTCGACATCGTTTAAAAGCTGCCCCCAAGTTATTATAACCTCCAAATCCGCACTTGTGATTGAATATGTGAACTTTCTCATTTGTAGAAAAATTGCAAAACTCACATTTATAAGTAGAAAGAGAAGAGTAACAGATAAAATTCTGTGAATAAGCACACATTATTAAAAAAAATCATGCGCCAAATGGGTCTCCTTTTTGACTAGTGCGGCCTCATAGACAACCGTGATCCTCGATGCTCTTGTTAGAAAGTAATCTATCTAGTAATCTTTCTAGTAATCTATCTAATTGTAACCGCCAAAACTTAAGTCCCTAAAAACTTTTAAGTCGCGCAAGCCTCCGCCATGTTGGAGGCGAGAAATTTAATCAAACTTAAGTCAAGTAAAATTGTTAAAGAACAGCCATATTTGGAATTTTGATGGATATCTTTCTCTATCTTATAGGCCAGATTGATTGCGCTACTTCTTGTTTCTCAAGACTTTAGGCCGAAGCTAAAGTCACTAAATATCGGAAGTAACGCTTATGGCTGCCATTTTCAGGTAAAATAGACGCGTTAAATTTGAAAAATACTTAGCAAGTTTGTGATTTTTAGACTTTTTAGCATATAACCACTCTCATTCGCAATTGCGATTGTTTAAAAGATCAATAAAACTACTCATCAATATTCATAGACTGTTTAAATAGGTTTTTTTTTTCATTTTTGAACAAGTACTTGCATTGCAATTGTAACGCAATGGAAATTTCGATTCAAATTCATAATAAATAAAATCGTAAACAAAATAATATTTTGAAAATTTTGAAGTAAATAAGTAATATTTAGATATACATCAGCCAAAAAAATAAGGGAACACAAGCAAAAGGCAGTAAAGAAAAAAATCAGTCGGGTCGGTCCCAGCTATGGACCATTTCGTAGAATTTTTAAAAGAAATTTTATAAACGAGTGAATTTCTAGTTGTTGTAAATGAGCTTGTATAAGCATGTTTAAGCGGACGCCAAAAAAAACTTTCCAAACCTTCATTCCGAGAGTTATATACAAAGTAAAACCTAAGAAAACACCAGAATTTTAAATTTTGGGAGAGAGAAAAAAATAATCACTAAAAATCTAAAATAGGGAGTCAATATTAGTTTGGGTGGCAGTGAGAAAAGATGTTTAAAATCAGTTCAAACCAAGTGCCATCCAGAAGAAAAACAGTAATTGACTTCACAGAATTTGTATAACACTATTCGGTATTAATGGTTTTGTTGACTTATCTATCAATTGAATAGTTTCAAAAACTACTTCATTAACCAATTAATAAAATTAATTAAAATCTTAAATAGTTCAAAAGACAAACACCAAATTGTCAATCATTATACTATGTTAGAATAATGCAGTTAAAATAAAATATATTATTTAAGTCTTATCAAAGTTATTGAATTACGAATTAAAATGTTACTAATTAACTTGTAGATGATGATTTTGTTGAATTGATACAAACAAACATTGATGTAATTACTCAGTTTAAAATTAAAGTATAAGTTATTTCAATTAAATTATTAATTAAAGTACCAATTAGTGAAACTCAGTATTTAGATTTTTAACGTTAGTAAACGTTTCATGAAATAATTTGAAAGCTTACAACTACAGCAGAATACATACACATCTATTCATATGTAGCTTTTACCCTAAAACATATACACACACACAATTTTTTTCGCCCCCATTTTGTTGTAGCAGGTGAAGTTCATAAACTCGAGTAGTAAGATTTATATAACGTTATAAAAGGTAACAGGCCCCTGCGTTTGATGGTCCAATAATCAGGCAAACGTTAGAGGTTCGTCTACGTACAGCACACTTAGCGTAGTTAGCTCTGCAGCATTAATTACAGTGTTATTGCTTTACAAAGTGATCTTACAGCTACCCTTGTTACACTATTGCGCTTGACATTTTATTTGTGATTTATATCACTTGTCGTGCAGTTTGTTGGAGCAGCTGCGGTGGGTTATTAAAGTTTCAATCAGTAAACTCTTAGTGTGTTTTCAAAGTTCAAGGTCTTTTACATATTTGTAATTTAAATAAAAAAATTCCCTGTTGATAATAGAATTTGAGTTTGTTTCGGAAGTTCTAAGTCATATAAAAGTCTATAGTTCGATAATTTGATAGTCATGAGAATGTTGAAGTGCGTACACGTACTAAACAATAGTTTAATTAGCGTTGGAGCGATATTTATATTATGATCTCTTTACAAAGTGATTTACAGTTCTTTCTAATTTTTAGAAAAGACAGTTGACTTTCATTTGTGAATTAACTGAGATTAATTCCACCAGCTCTGCAGTTTGTTCTAGCAGCTGCAATGTGTTTTAAAAATTAAGTTTATCAATAGAATTTTGAATTGTTTGTAAAATTTAAAGTAATTCAGTAAATGCCAATTTATTAAGAAATTTTAATTGAATTATGGAATTTCAGTTTGTTTGTAAAATGGTGTCTTTCTAATTTACTTACAGCATTCTAGTTTGAATATAAGATTCCAGTTTGGGTAAAGTTCTGACTCAATCATTACAAGCCCAATTTACTTACAGCATTCTAATTAGATTATAAAATCACATAACTACTTATAGGATTTTCATGTGCTTATGAGACTCTAATTGGTCAATAGGATTTGATTTTATTACATAGTTCTACACTAGTTGTGAAGTCGTAAAGCTTTTAAGTCAGTTACTGTTAGAAGGTAATAAGTCATTTACGATTAGTTACGGATTTGTGAAAACCGTAAATTCAGTTTGTTTCTTTTAGTTTCAGTAGCCATTATGAAATGTGAGATATTTATTATTGCTATGAAGGCGGCCTCGTAGTTCCTCTTGTGACAGTAAGTGGTTGGTAGCTCGACGAATGACTCCAGGTATTTATATCTAAACTTTAGCATAGAGGTTGTAGACTTGATTGAATATATAAATCATTGTTACATATAAAAAAAAATGACGTCACATAATCATTGGTCTCGTTTATGCAATACTTTTACTACTTTCAAATTATTAAATTTTGTGTTTTTATTAAGTTTTTCTAACAAAAAAATTAGTATACTTTTAACAAAGAGTTTAGTTATTGTATCTAAATTACTATGACAATCAGATACAGTTTTTTACCGCTCTGTTTCAATAATTTAAATAAACTGTTTTAATGTTAAACGATTAGCAATAATACTATTTTACTGGTGTTTGAAGGCAATAAATTTATATAAATCTAATAAAGACTACTGCAAAATATTTTCTTACATTTTTTGTGTTTGTTAATGACAATAAATCATCATTGTGCTCTTGCGCAGAAGTTATGACACTGCTATAGCAATTGCTGCAAACTAAAAAAAACTCTTTAATCTTAAAAATGACGGCCTTTAAAACTAATAAAGACTAGTTTTTACTTCATTTCTTGTACCTACTTCCAAAAAGTTGTGAGCTAAACGTTCAGCTAAAACAAAGTTTTTTTCATTTTTTATCACACAATACATCACAGTATTGTGTGATATTTACAATATATGTTGCTTCATTGTGTTCATAACTGCCTTGTTTAACTACTGTCTTAAACTCAAATAGGCAAACCACTCTTAGAGATAATTTAAATATGTATGCATCAGGAACTGCCTGCCTAGTTCTAATTGAGCTAAATGTATTTTCCAAAGCATCTTGTGTTAAACGAGAGAGCAGAAAATACCTAAACTGCTCTCCATGTAAATAAATTTGTTAAAAATTTAGAGCTGTCGGTCTAGATAAAATTATTCCAGTCTAGAAAGGCATCCAGTTTTTATTCACAGTTCCACCGTAAGTGACTTTTAGCACAGATCTTAAAAATTAAACTGCTTTCCTGTAATTGTCTTCTTTGTTTAAAGATAAAGCACGAGCGTTGTAACATCTCGTCATTATTTCAAACTATTGTGTCATTATGGTTTTCAGCAATCTTTTTTTACTAATGCAATATAAAATTCCAGCAGCAACATCCTTGTTTAGCAATGCTACACTCAGTCTAACATTCATTGTATCAAAATGTGATGGATGAAGCACATTTTCGTTCAAATACAAACAGATTTTTAAGACATCTCTTTGGTCAATATTATATAATTTCTAAATAGTTGAAATTGATTTATCGTTTACAAGATCGGGCATTAAAAAAAGTTTCTTATCCGAAAGACAAGAATGTGGAATACAATTAATAATTTTACTTTTTTTACCTGCGCTAATGCTACAAATTTTCCACAAAAATCCACCTGAATAAAATTTTTTTCGTATTTTATAGAACTTTTTTATTATTTTAGTTATTCTTTTAAACATTTCTTGAGGACTATATGAATTCCCATTGATTTCATATGCTACAACCTGCTTCCTGTTTGTTGACAGACCTCGTGTCATATAAGCTAAATAAGTGTTGCGAGTTTTGTATTTTCTTCCTCTTTGACAGAAGGTAATGTTGGCATTCTCACTATTTCCGACAGAGTTCTATCAAACTACAAACCTAATAGACATCTTGTCAAAGATCAGAACTATACTGTATTTATTTTCAAGGAAGAGTGCTTCAAAACAAATGCATGCAGGCTACGTGATCATTTCTATGAAGTGAGAGATCGGTCAACACAGAGCAAGCCGCAGAAAAAATCGTTTATTTTATTTTAGACCAAGTTGTTTTGAATTCGGCTTAAATATATTCAAAATTATATTATTTTCACTAGTATTTAAGTGGTTACGTTAAGCTCTTTTTCTGGGAGGACTGGAGTTCTAGGATTAACCTCAGTCTCTGTCTCCGTAGCAGCACACAGAAACAGCAACGAAACAAATGCACAATGCACCCCTGTGCTTTCGGCTGCCAGCCCGGTTCAAATTTCAGGAGCTCGATATCACTTAGTCTTTATGAATGGATCACGCACTGATCACGTCCTACACATTATTTACTACCACTCTTTCTTGAAAATGAATACAGTATAGATCACTATTCTAAAAACATAATAAATATGTCTGTCTATTAGTATTTTCTTGTAATAATTTAAAAAGACATAGGACGTAGTTTGCAAATTACTTTTCTATAAATTTTAAGTTGGTTTTTGTGAAAGTAAGAAAGAATATGATATACTCGCTTTGAGTTTTAGGAGATCAAATATTTC
Organism: Lagria hirta; assembly: GCA_947359425.1. Lineage (NCBI taxonomy): Eukaryota > Metazoa > Arthropoda > Insecta > Coleoptera > Tenebrionidae > Lagria > Lagria hirta. Next base: position 21,898,815 of record OX375799.1, read on the forward strand.
ATATAGTATACCTGCCCTAAACTTAAGATTTCTTATGCGATGTTGTAGTGTTCTTACTTTTGGATATGGTAGGTACTGTTTCCTAACTTCCTCTTAACCCTTAGATCCATTAGACCATGTATAATTTCATTGCTTTTGTTATTTTTTCTTCCGACCAAGTAGATCCTCTACAAGTTTGGGATGTCAAAACTCCCAGTTAGTCCATGTTAAATATTTTTTCTAGATTTAAAGAATTTTTTGTTGCAGTTTTTTTCTTAAATGCGGTATTTTCTTAATGCGGTTTTTAATTTACTTTTTAATTTTTTGATTGTATAAAGCTGATTAATGTTCTCTATTTCCTGCTGGTCAGGCTCCACATTCATATCTTTCTCAAACTGCAATTGTTTACTACTTCAAGCACTCTCATTGGATACTTGATAAAGTGATTCTTCAGAAAGTTTTATTCTTTTTGAATTGGGAATCACTTGATCAACATTAACACTAAGCACATCAGGAAATGCATGAGGTATAAGAAATGTGTTCCCGTCTGCTCTTGACGTTTAAAACTGGTCTTTTGAAAAGTGCTCTTTAAAATTTGAAATACATGAGTAGAAGTTGCGTTACTTTCTATACTTAGTGACTTAAGCCGAAACATTCCGCAGTCGCCATCTATATTTCGAAACAATTACTGCTTTAAAAAAGTGTTTACTAAAACGAATAAAATATAAAAAAGCTTCACAGATTAATAATTGTTATAGCTTTATTTCTCTAGAATTCTAGATCAATACATTATATATTATGAAAAGTCAAATAAAATGGGTAGAACACAAACACAATACTTGATTAATCACAAACGACGATTTAAAATAAAGAGTTGCCTGCTAATTATTCTTCAACATTATAGTAAGCTTTATTGACTAACATGTTTTTCAGAGCTTTTTTGTAACACTTTAAATTTAAACATTTAATAAAATCAGGTGATTTGTTGTAAAATGCAAGTACAAAGTATTTTTTTAAACATAGCTGTTCTTTCAAGTATTTCTAAATTTCTTTCAAAAATTGCTTCTATTTGTCTTTACATACAATAAACGTTGGAAGATAAATAATACAGTCATTATCCAAGCTGCAACTCTGCAACCTACAATACACCGTACGCAATATGGGAGATAGATTTATTCACCATTGGTTACAAATGAATTATTAAGTTGTACGTCAAATTACAAAGTAAAATTAAATATATAAAAAAAACACAAAAAACAATAGTAAGTAGTACAACGTAAACATTATTCTGTGTACATAGAATATAACAATATTAAAAAAATTATCAGTAAGAATTTGGACATAATTATCTTTGTGAGATAATCACTAACATTTACTTTGACATTGTATGCAGAAACCAGTACCCTGGCCTGATGAGTTTCAATAAAACGAAACAGCGCTGTAGTCAGGTTTGCATAAGACATTACACTTTCACGAAAATGCTAAGTAATATAAATAACCTTTCATGCTTTGCAATATTTCAAAATAAAACATGTTCCATGCTAGGCAAACTGATCACATTGATCACATTAATTCTAATACAAAAGACTATTGTTTAGAATTTTTGTTTTTATCAAAAAGTCTTGTCTTGATTATGGATTTGAAAATTTCTCCTAATATTAGAATTATCGCAATAGGTCTATAATTGTCTAGTTTTTCTGCATTCGCTCTTTGTATATAGGTATAATTTTGCTTATTTTTAAACAATGAGAAAAGACATTTAAATTCATACATGCATTGAAAATGTGTTTTAAAGGAGTTTTAAGCCGATTTGTCATGTGCTTAATTGGTCGTGTTTTAAGTTGCCTAATTTCTTCTGCATCAGTTGGATAAAAATAACATGAGTTTTTAACGGTTTTGGCTAAGCAAGTCAAGAGATCTAAGATCATAATAGACAAAGTATTTATAAATTTTTTGAGATAGATAGAAAGTAGTTCTAAGTCTTTGAGCTAATATAGTTTTTTTTTAATTGATTCGTATTTTTTACATTTCTGTTCCAATTTACAAATATCCAAGCAGGCTTATGTCTGTTTCCAGAGGTTTTTAAATACCTACTATAAGAAGCTTTTTTTGTTTTAAAGCAAATTATGTTTTTTTGTTAGTTTAAGATTTACTGCTACTACTAATTGTTTGAAGAATTTCTAAATGTTTACGCATGTTTTTTAATTTCTCATTCTACCAGTTTACTGGGGGTTTAGTAGAGCTTTTACATTTTGTTATTAGGAAATTTTTGATGCATTGATTTTCAATAGTAGGCAGCAAACTGAGAACAGAATTATTGATATTTGTCACATTGTCTAGCATGGATAAGTTTTTATTTGACAGTGCTACTTTTAGATCGTCATAGAAAGATTTTAACCTCAATGTAGTTGTTTTGCATTTCCAGCTAAAGACTACAGTTTGGTTTTCTCTTGTATCAACCCTTATTGCTTGAGTCATATGATCAGCAATACGGTCATACATCTGAATAATGTAGATGTTTTTACGTAAGTTGGTGAAAATATTGTTAATGCAGGAAGAAGAGGATCTTGTTACATTTTTCACGTATACCTATTGAAATATTGATTTTGAAATCACCTGAAACTAATGTTTGTCATACTTATGTACCAAGAATCTCAGTAGGTCTAGTGTATCTAAACAGTTATAAACGTCACTTTTACACGATCGATGCAAGGTTATGATTAAACATTTACTCAAGGGCACATAAATGGCATAAAACTCAGCGTTCATTTCAGTACAGAAGTTATTTACGTCTGCTACTTGAAAGTCAATATTATTTTTTGAATAAATGCATACATCTCCATAAAGGTGAATAAAATATATTTAAAAAGTCAATTTTGTTTGTTAAAGATTGAACGTTTAAAGGCGTTATATTAAAGCTATATTTTGTTTTTCCGCCAATGAAACAACCGCGAAATTGAGACACCTGTAGGCCAAACGTTCACATTTTTAGTTTTCTCTAGATTGGATAAGTTTATGGACATCTTAAATCTTTGAAGATCCGAGTTGGAAAAATTCTGTAGGAGTTCACATTTCAGACTTCAAGAGCTGTATTCTTCAAAAATGTTACGACTACTTCTTTGGGGTTGTACCTTTATTCTAACATCTTACATACATATAACATCTTACATACAAGTTTTTAACAGCAGATTTAGTTTTTAGAGCCATTTCTTGTTTGTTTTTACCGGATTCGATGGTTAGAGAAGGCCAAGCGCTTGAAGAACGGTCATCATCTTCCTTTGGTTTTTGTTTGCCTTTTTGGGGTTTCGATGTTATATTATCAACTGGTATGGTCTTTGATTTTTGTTGCTCGGTGTATCTTGCTAATTATTTTTTTGTTTCAATAGATCAATGTGTTCATATAACAAATATCGGTGTCAATGCCAAATACCAACCAATTTACTCAAATAGGCTGCTACACAATGGTTTTCTCAGCTGACACATACGTACTTTGTTAAAGCAGGGGTGGTTCTAACTATCAGTTGGTTTTGCAAAATTTTTATTGCATTTTACGAATACAATAAAAACTACTTTCACCCGAATATACGGTTTAAACCATATTATTTATTCTAAAAGTAAAGAAAATGTATTTCTTTAATTTTGAATATGCCGCTCTGCAGGGGAGCATGCGCGCAAACTAAAAGTTCAGTTGTCGAAATTACTTGTAATTATTGGGAAGAGCATATTTAGAATTAATAACATTAAATGTCGTTTCTTTTCTTACAGGTAATATTTTTGTAAATAGTGTAAGATAATCTTATGTAAATAATAAATTGCCTTACCTTTTCTTACAGAGAAACGCAGTTTTTGTTTAAGACCATTTTGCCACTTCCCGTCAATAAAAAAGTCTTATATATAGATTAAAAGCCGACAATTGGCAATGTTAATGGCAATGGGAAAAATAAAGCATAACTTCAAAGCCAATGAAAGTAAAATTTCAAAAAATACTAAAAAAGCTCAAAAGTGCATAAAAGCTCAATGATTTAAAATTTGAATAATTTTTCTTTACACAATAAACTTACATAAAATTGTAAAAAAAATTGTTTTCTTAAATATTTTTTGTCTGTGGTATCTAAATGTAGGTAAATAATTGAATTTAGAAATTTTATTAAAAATAACAGATTTTTCGAAAAATAAGAAATGATCAAAGCACACTTTTCAATAATTACCGGTAATGGCAAAAATGCTATTATCATTACCATTGCCATTACAATTATCATTAAGCAAGTGGCGAGTTGCCTGCTATAAGATTTAAAGCGAGGTTTCTTGAAGTTCATAAAGTTCTTCAAATTTAAAATGTTTTTATTCAATTTGATTAGTTCTTCAGTGTTTTTGATAAGAAAAGTTTTCCTAATTTTTTCATTAATTTTTTTTATTTTTTCGGTTGATGCCAAATATCTTAATGAAAAAGAAAAAGACTGTACGTGTGTGCCAGTAGATCGGTGTGAAGATTATAAAGATGAAATTGTCTTGTACGGAAAAGGAGTCATAGGTCCACGGTAAGTCTAATTTTAAATATATTATACAATTGTATATATTTTATACAGTCTATGACCTATGTTTGTTGTTCCGTCATAATTGGCTTTTGTACAAACAATGAAAAAAATTATCTCGTAGTTATCGTGGATGAATAGCTAAAAAACCGATTGCCGACGTTAAATGAAAAGTCAACTAATGTTTTCGTAAATTTAAAAACAATTAAAAAAAAAAATGTCAGCAAAATTTAATCAAATATATTTAAAAAAATTTTAAGTCTGAGCTAAAGGTCAAAAATTTGCTGTTTTTTTGTAAAATCAATTGATACTGGTACCGACTTCAACCATCATTTAAAAAGAAAAAATATCTTAATATTCAGGTTGGCTTGTTTGAAATTTCTGATAACTTTTATATCTTATATTTGTGTCAAAACTGTCGATTACCCAATCTAAAAAATCTAGACAAATAATACATATAAAAATGATTTCTTCAACAATGCATTGATTATTATATCATTTTCCATTGTTATTTTTGATAAAAAAAATAGAAACTTACACTAACAATAATTTGTCTTATTTTTTTGGCATAACTATAGCAGATGCATCTAAACATTAGAATATTTATTTCGTAGCTGTTATGATATATTTTTGCATTATAAACTATTGTTTGCAAATTATTTAATCAACTAACAAACTGAATCAAATTGTTGATAAGTTACATTAAAATAAACTGTTCTTCTAGTCAAAAACAACAACATTTACATTCAATGTTGCTAAACTACAGCATATTTTAAAAAGACGTAAAATTAAAAATTTTATGAAAAAAAGATGATAATAAAAAAAATATTTTTCTCAATACTTTTATCAAAATTGTGATATTAACTTTGAGCCATTAAACACGTTTTTGCTTAAATTGTGAGATCATAGAAAGTTTGGGGTAAAAACTATATTTTTTTAACTATACTATGATGTTTGACGCTTTAATTTTTATATTCTTTTCTAAAATTTGTAAATTTTAAGACATTTTATGTGAAACTTTTATTTTTTGGTTTTAACGGCTTGAATTTTGATATAAAGTCACTTTCCAACTCTTTCTAATACATTTTTAACAATATTTAATAAATTTATGACTTTTCTGAAATTTTTCCTAATAATCTGATTACGCATAACTTTTACATAGAAATTATGATAAGTTATATAATATATATTTTTTGATTGTAAGAAATCATTTTTATTAAATAAGATATTTTTTAAAATAGGTACCATGTAAATATCAATGATAAATTGCTCATTAATGTTAAATCAACGCTGATTGAATTTTTAGAAATATTTTTGTTCAAACAAATAAAAGTATTTATCGATTTTATCTATTACACATAAGTTGTTTTTTATGTGTTATAAAAATTTGTTTCATGTTTAAAATGTTGTATTTTGGAAGTGGTTTGAACTCAGCCAAAATTTGATAAAGAAATCTTACAGAAATTAAAAATTTTTAGCTTTTGACGTATTTTTTTATTAAGTTAGTTATACTTAGTTAACATTATATCGTTTATTTAAAAAAACTAAAAACCTACTTTAACTAAACATTTAAAAAAAAATGTTTTATTGCAAAGAAAAAAAAAGAAACATTTTATAAAATTTTTGGTATTATAGCAGACAATACTTAACTAGTTGATTTTGAAAGCAGTGCCAGAAAAACCAAAATCTACAAAATAAGCTTACTCTAAAATTTATATTTTAAAATATAAAAATTTTGAAAATTTCATTTGATGTTTTTATTTATTCCTTTCAATGTAAGTGATAAATAGCTTTTGGTTTTTCATAAATTTATTTTTTTGGTTTTGTTCGTTATAAGAGAAATGTAGTAAGTTTATTATAATAAGTTTCTAACAGATTTATAATTATCAAAATAAACAAAAAAAAATACAAATGATTAAAAATTAAACGATTTAGTTAATGTTTCTTACTTAATATGTAGTACATTACATACATACCGTGACGAAAAAGTATTGCATTTCTGTCAAAAAATTAAGAAGTTGACCGAGACAGGTAAACTTTATTCCGAGAATAACCATTTTGTCAAGGTTTGTATACTTTTTTACCCAAAACTACTCATAATATTAATTTTTCATTCAATATAATTATTACTATAAACATGTTCAAATACAGTAAAAAGCTTTTGAAAACTTGAAAACGCTTAAAAATATTTAATACTGACTCTAGTGACAACCAATTAACTCTCTCGAAGTTATTGCAAGCTACAGCAGAAGATAAAAACAACCTAATACTAGAAAAAAGTTGCAAGCGGTATGTAAAGACTTTTAAGACATACATGGACACATATAAAAAAACAAAAAAAAACACAGTTTCACCACTTTCCAAAAAGTTTTTTTTGTATTAAATCTAAAAAGCTTTTTTTACTACAATGTAGTCATCATCAAAAAATGAATAAAACTGTTCTATTCTCTTCGTGATAATGACCACATTGTTGTCAACAGAGCTCTCAATGAACAAACATTTGGGCAATTGGTAAAACTGTGTAGATTCTGCAGATAGTTTATTGTGCCAAAGTCAAATTAGGAACTTTTTGTTTCCTTGAAGTCGGCTAAAAAACAAAAAATATTAAGAAAAAACTCATTTGCATTTTAAAATCTATAAAACATCATGAATAATTAATTGAAAAAAAATTGTTACTAATTGCAAAAGATATTGTATTAGTAGTTTAAAATTTAAGTTTAAACATTAAAAAAATATTAAATTTTCGTATTAATTCGTCATTTTTAAACTGGTTAAAAATATACAGTTTTGGTTAAACTAAACTAATTTATATTCAATTTTATTGTTGATTGTTATTATTTTTATTAATTTTTAGTAAAAGCAACCTCCGTTATATTTTTCAGGTTTTACACTTGCGGAGAATATGCATTAATTGCAAAAAAAATTAAGTTGCGACGCAAGTCGACATCAATTTTCTTAACTTTTACAATTAAAACCACATTATTATTCTATATAATAGCAATATTAAAATAAAAGCTATGTGATTGATTTGAAAATAGTCTTAAACGGATACTATCAGTTCACTGAATAATAATAAGATATATTAGGAAAACCATAAATTACAAATTTGTATCAATTTGCTCTAAACTCGAAAATTTTATTGTTAATTAAAATGATAATAAAATATCATTCAATAAACGTGTAATAATAATAAATTTTATTGACGACACTGCTAAGATTTTAGATAATTCTTCTGTCTAAGCGGGTTTACAAACTTAAAAAAGAACTGTCAAACAAGGCGTCAAATTATTTTTAAGAATTTTTAACATTTTGGGATATGGAAGATTCACTTGTCTTGTGTAAATTGTACGTTTTTTTCACTCGTGAGCCTTAAACGCCTTGTTTCACTCGGCGTGTAATAATAGCTCACTAGTGATATAAACGGCAAATTTACACAAAAAGTCGTAATATTAATAACTATATTATTATTTATTATAACTATTGCTTATTCTTAAACGTTAGAATATTATGTCAAATCTCTCTTCTGATGATAAATATTTACCGCTCAAATATCAGACTGATAATAGAATTCGATAATTTGAAAAGACATGAAAGGTCTCCACACAAGATATTTCTAGTAGAGGTCTATCAAGACAATGTGACAGCAGTATTAGTAAACATAAAGGTAGATTTGAAAATAATGTCGGTTTTTGCAACATTTGTTATGAAAGATTTAGAGAAGAACGTGGTTTAAATATTCACAAAAACAAATTCACACTATTGAAAAACTTTCACTCAGCTTTTGAAAATATACCTTATCAGTGTTTTTTCATCTTCTTGCAATTTAAATACGGATAATATGACTTTAAAAACTTAAACCAAGACGAAATTTTCAAAGTAATCAATTTGTTACTATGAAAATAATTCTACAATTGAAAATAAGATAAGTTTTGTTTATTTTATTAAAATTAAAATTTTTTTAAAAACCTAACTTGCCTAAGAATACTTTTACAAAATAATTTCTAAATTAAAATCCAAAGCAGCGTTTTTGAAAATAATATCACGAGGAACAAGAATTTAAGTGGCAGCAAAATTTGCTTAATTTATCAAATCTTGCATTACTTGCAACAGTTTTAGTGTTTAGAAAAATCTTTTATTATTTTTCTATTGACTTTTGACACATTTTCTAAACTTTAACTATTCTATCATGTCATTCCTGAACGGTTCGGTTGCCGATATCAATGGATTCAGCAAGTGGAGAACACCTCAAAATCCTGATGTTCCACGTCGATTGGAACTTTGTATCCGTAGCATGCAATTACATAAAAGATTCAATCAAACTTAAAACAAATATTGTTGAGAAAATTTTATGTTCATCTAACAGAAAATAGTTTCTTGCGATTAACGAGTTATCTTCATTATCTCATTATATTGCTTCAAGCACAGAAAAAATTACTAATCGAGAGAGGAATCCGAATTTGTCATCAGCAAATACTTTTTTTTAGAAATATTAATCAACGTGCATTTAATACTTATGTAAATAAGTGGAATGCTTTGTGTAGATGTAGATAATAACTACATTAGTTTGATGTTAACTACTACTAGTGTGGGCCGGTAAATTGTTACCGGACTTGTAACAATGTAAACGTTTGTTGCATGTGCAGTGTTCTAAAAAAAAATTACAAGACATTATGAATTCATGTAATATTTATTTGTAACAAAATAAAAAGACAACAACTTTTTCAATTTCAACGGTAATAGATCTTTAGTGGCCGGCTTATTTTTTTAGGTCCTCTAAATACAACATCACTCTAATGTTTCTATACTGTGTGCACTTGCTTCTCAATGATTATGTACAGAGATTTTTTCTTAACTGTATATATACAGGAAATTGTTTTAAGAAATTTTGTTCTTTTTTTTTTGTTTTCTGAGAATAATTGTTGATGGTTGGTAAATTTGTAGATTTTATACTTAAATTCTTTCAGAGTTGTAAAAACCTTGCTTCTGAAAATTTTAAAATATCTGCCTACAATTCGAAGAGGCATCGTATTTTCCTCCTTATAACACAGAATGTGTATTTCCATTTCTTCAGTCAAGACAGAACTGATTCTGTTTCTTTGTCTGGAACATTTATTATGCAGCCCTCTGTGGCAAATTTGTCTGTGATTGTTTGAATTGTTCTAATACATGAAATCGGTCGGTTCGGTATTTTGCCGAAAGCAAAATTTTCACCGTTTTCAAGCTATTGCCGCTCTGGTAGAACCAGAAAATTTAATTTTTCAAATCACATTTTAATTTTCTGGTTTTTAGTGAAATACATTGTAATGATCAATTTTGTGAGATAATTTCAAACAAAATCTGGTTAATTTTTGACTAAATAATTTGATTATAGTTTCCCTCTAATAATTATCATAGTGCAACAACAATGAATTGACGCGTTTTTTAGAAAATTATACATAACCCGTATGTATACAATTAAGAAAAATTTACTGAATTTATATTAATGTAAACCAAAAAAAAATTCATTTTTTTATATTTTATGTCTTTTGGAATAACAATTAAAAATACTTTAAAAGTTTAAACTTTCAATAATAATAATAATAATAAGAGACAGTTGTTTTTTCTACGTTTTTTTTTGGGTTTTTTATTTATAAATCATAGACACAATTGTGTTTTCTATTTTTTAGTTCTGATTTTATTTTAATGGCAAAACTGTTAAACAATTTTGTCGAATTGAGTCAAAAAATTTATTGACAAATAATTTTGTAAAAAATCAAATTTTCTTCAAAAAAGATCTGATAATTCAGACTAATTGTTCCCGAGTAGTAAAGCTTTAAACCCTAACATAGATTTTTAATTTTACTTTTTTGTATTAAAATGTTTTAACAACAGTCAAATTAATATGTAAAAAATTACAAAATGTTGTTTAAAGCAAATTTAGTGCTCTTCAAACAAGATCTGACAATGTTTTTTAATAAAGTATTTTTTTCGCCATTTTGTTTTTATTTTTTTAACCTCGATTGCAAAAATCAAATTAAAAAAACAAATCAGTTTTAAAAGCTTGATTACTCAGAAACGGTTATTAATTGTAAGGCGCCAAATCCATACAAGTGATAAAAAAATTTAAAAAGCTAAACATTAACTATGAAAGTGTTCCAAAGTGTTCATTTAAAAAAAATTTCTGTTAGGTCTACACAAAATTAGACCGTTGCCCGAAAGCATAGCGAACACACTACGCCGCCGTCATGATTATAGCCCAAAATTGTTTATTAAATTAAAAGTTTCTTATTCAACTTGTTTTTTAAAATATACTTGGCACAAAGTGTCTTGTATTTCAATATAGCTTATTGTTATCAATGTAACATTCTCTTGACTTTTAAAAGTCAAAAACATCATAAGTTTTCTAATAATGTTTTTATTATAGAACAATCGGATGCCAAGGTATTGCCGACATATGCTGCTTCAACATTGTTCAGCCTTTGAAGTCGTACAATAAAAAGCCTACAAATTTCGAGTGCGGTTTAAATATATCTTATAAAACCCGAATTATTTCTGGAAAACCATCAGCTATAGGTGAACTGCCATGGAATTTAATAGTTGAAAAAATGACAGACAATCCTAAAACAACTTTATTCTTGTGTGGCGCAAGTTTGATCCATCCAAAAGTAGCCTTGACAGCTGCACATTGTGTTGAAGCTTATAGTGTGAATCCTAATGGGATTTCAGTCAGAGCTGGAGAACACGATATACAGAAGGAGCATAAAACTTATTTAGTGCAGGTAAGACTAAAAAAATGTTTATGTGGCAAAGATTTGTTAGTTTTTACATATGCATTAAACTAAATATAACTTTAAAAATAAAATAAAACAATGTATTTTTGCTGAAAAATGTCTACAGTATTTGGTTATATGGAAAAAACAAACTTTTTGCTGCTAGACACGCAAGGTAAAACAACAAAAAATACGTTAAATCAGCAGAATTTTAAAAATTTCTATCAATTTTACTAAACATTTTGATTCATATTTATGCAAATGCGTCATACAATTTTGTCGGAGACCCCGACAAACAATCATTTTTGTTGCTGAAAACTCATTACCATCCTGCGGTTAACTTACTACTCGTAGGTGAAATCTTAGTTTGTTCAGCATCTACAAACAAACAATATAACTTATGCAAAAATTGTTTCATAAATTGTTTTAATGATTTTTTAATGACAATTACTTTTCTATCGGGAGCTGATTTGATGTCAATCATACAATTGATTTATTTTACATGTTAACCCTTTAGCCCTTTATAGGTTTTTGGTACCTCTTTGCCCCCTGTACTGTACGTTTGTTTTATTGGTACAACATACATACCAATAAGTTTGGTTGGATGTCACTAACGCTCACTGGTCTTTATATAGACCGCATTTTAAATTTGCCGCTTCAAAGTAATAAACTGTAATATTGCGTATAAATATGGTACAGATTTGTACCAGTGCTCTTCAAAACTTGTGTAGTGTTGTTGTGGTATTATCTGTGGTTTGTTTTAAGAAAATTTGGAAAAAATAGATAGAAAAGTAAGTATTTTTTAAAAACTACAATGCCTGTTTTGAAGGAGGTTAAAATTTGAGTCGAAAAGTTGCTGAAAATGCTAATATCTTGTAATTTTGTAATTAAGGTTAGAAACAGCTCTGTATAAGGTTTTAGCCAAAAATTAACTTTGTTTGTCTGCAATTGTATTTTAAAAAAATATGCTTGGTTGATTGTAGTATAAAGATGGTTTTAGTAATTACGTTACCCATTTTTAATGTGTTAGTATGCTAAGATAATATTTTTACTGTTTTTTCAGAAATATTTCAACCTAAAAAATCCTGAATATGTAGCTTATCTCTAAGAAACTATAACGGACGATATAGCAGCAGATTCTGACCAAGATGGTAACGATGACGCTGATGATAATCTTCCTTTGCGAAGAACTTTAAGTGTAGAAAATGAAAAATTCAGAAAATGAAACTGAAGTTCAAGATGAGCTTACTTCTAGAACTCTACATTATAATTCTGATCAGTGTTCGAGTAGTAATCAAGAATCATCTGATGAAGAGCATCCTCATTGGGTTAGAGCTTCAAAAGATCCTAACAATTTTAATAATTTTATGTTTACTCAACGTTTCATACTTACAATCTCTGTGCAAATTAAAATTGACAACCCAATACAGATCTTTCCGAATGTACTGACAAAAATGTTTTTACAATATATTGTTGGCCAATCTAATCTATATGCTTTGCAAAAAGGAGCTGTGCGGAACAGAGGACTGGATGAACAGAAAGCTTATATAAGGATCCTGATCATAATGGGCTTTGATCAATTACTCAGTATGAGACTTTACTGGAGCACCGATCCTAATTTTACAGTGCCTTGCATTAGAGACATAATGTCCCTATAACGTTTTTCAAAAATGACTAGATTTTTGCACCTAAATGATAACTTTCAAAAGCCAAAAAGAGGTACATCTAATTTTGACAAACTTTATAAAATACGACCTTTTGTTAAATATGTTTTAAGAAGGGCCAAACAAATTTTTAGTCCTAGATATCTGTCAATCGACAAACCTATGATCAAATTCAAAGGTCGTAGTGGCCTAAAACAGTATATTCCAATAAAACCCATGAAACGGAAATTTACAAACCATATAAAACCGGGACTTTCAGTTCTAACTGGAAAAGAAAGGAAGCCATCCCGTTGGCCGACGAGCAGTGGAAAATTCGAAACGACTGAAAAACATTTGCCTATGAAAAGCACAAGAAAACAGTGTTGCCAGTGCAGCACACTCAACCGCCAACAAAGAAGTAACATTACGTGTACAGAATGTAATGTCGGCCTATGTTTAGAGTGTTTTGTCCCAGACTATAATTCATAAAGCTGTGGGAATTGATACGTGCACAAATTAAGAATAGGTTCCTTTGTAAACAATGTCTCTTTTATAATATCATCTCAATAAGGGTCTCAATAAAAAAAGACCCTTATCTCTGTATACAAAAATTACCAGTTCAAATATACATACACAAAAATACTAAAGTTAGAATCTTTAACTCTTTAAAGACATTTCTGCAAGTTTAGTTCGTTAAGTTTCTGCAATTATTCTCATTATGCGTTTTTGACAGATATTGACGTTTTCAGCAATCGGCACAAACAAATTCTATATCGCAGCCTAGAGTCAACTTAGGGTAATGAAAAGTGAGAAACTGAGACGTATTAAGAATCAACTTTATACTTCTAAAGAAATTAGTTTTAGAGAGCCAATGAGTTTAGTTTTGAAATAACATTAGATCATAATAAGAATATAAAAATCAATAAAATTACAAACATTATACAAATTTTAAACTAAAAGAAGAACAAATGCCATAAAAAGAAAGTAAAAAGAAGAATGATTTATGTTATAAGAAAAATGTGAAAAACTCTTTCCTAAATGAACTATAAATATTGTTGAATTTTAATTTTATAACGTGTTAAGCCAACCGTTTATTTTTTTGATAATTTTTTTATCATAAATTTTTTTAGAATTTTATATTGACAATTTTGACATATTTTAAATATTTATTATCTTCATTTTTGAATATCGTTACAATATAGAATTATGCTAATGTCTTTAAATCTTTTTTATTTTGCCTATATAATTTTTTTGTTTTTCATTTCTTCATTTTTTCAATTAATTTTTTTTTTACTTTTGTTTACTATTATTTGTCTTATTTAGCATTTTTTTTATTCTAGTTTATAGTTCCTTAAAATTTTTTTTTAATAGCAAATATACACGTGTTTCCTTTTATTGTTGTTTTAATCTTGTGATTTTAAATTTGTATTTTTTCAATTTCAAATCACAAAAGTATTAATTGAATAATAAAAAACATGTGAAATAATAAACAACATTTTTACAAAAAAAAAAACAAAAGTTTGTACACTTTATATGTCTCTTGTTTTTTCACTTATATGTTTTTTATAACTTGTAGCGTCAATAAACAGATGTTATTTTAACAAATTTGGTTTAAAAACTGAAAGCTAAGTTGTAGAATGTCACAATTAAAAACAAACAGAGTTTAATCTACAAATCGTTTGTCTCTCAAATTGTCAAAGCAAATATTTGCATTGTTATCTTTTAATCTGGTAGATTTACTAGGTGTTCTTTCAAAGATAGTCAAATGGTTAGTTTTTGCACTCATGGAAAAACAATTTTCCTACACCCCGATGTTTTTTACTTTGCAAGCAAAACTAGAAAAAGATTTTCAAAACAGTTTTTTTTTATTTGAACAAAAAATGACAATTAATAAGATCATTTTAAATTTAAAAAATGAAGTTATCGGCGAGTGCAACGTTATCAACTAAAAAATAAAAATAAAACTAAATAATTTATTATTAGGAAAATACGAGTTATTCGTTGCAAAAAGAATTGTACCTAACTTTTTCGGTACGAAACTCCCTCCATTCGCACTAATGCAAATCAGTCGTGCTGCAAACAAAGTGCTCATCTGGGAAATTTGACTTTCCGAATTTGTTAGGTAAATAACTATTCAAAAGCTGTTAAGTAATAATTTACATTTCAAATTGTAAAAAACTGTTTAAAAAAAAATTAACCCAGAACTTTTACAATTTTCTTTGATATAAAGTAATTATTGTCTTCTAATTTGTTTCAGAACCAATTGGTAAAAGAAGTTTTACTTCACGAAGATTACAATCCTTTTATTACCAGTTCTACGTTTAAAAACGACGTTGCTCTTCTATTTTTGTATAATTCATATCAACCTTCAGATAACATCAACACTATCTGTTTACCTAATCCTAGATTAAAGATTATAGAAAATCGTTGTTTGGTCAGTGGGTGGGGCAAAACTATTTCTGAGACCGAAAGCTTTTCAAGCATTTTAAGAAAAATAGAAGTTCCAATTGTAAATAGACAACGTTGTGTGAAAAGTTTACGTTCCACCGAATTGGGAGTTGATTTTAATTTGCATGAAAGTTTTATGTGCGCTGGAGGTAGAAAAAATAGGGATTCGTGTCAAGGAGATGGAGGCAGTCCGTTGATATGTCCTTTAAAAGATGAAGATCGTTGGGTGCAAGTTGGTATTGTCAGTTGGGGAGTTGGCTGTGGACGTGATGGAATTCCAGGAATTTATGTCAATGTGCCACATTTTAAAAAATGGATTGAAGAGGAAATAAAATCTCGGAAGATTGATACTGAAGCTGAATCTGAAGCTTCTATTAGGTCTACTTTCTAACATTTACTCACAATAAGATATTCTTTAAACTTTTATAAAGTTGTGTATATATGTATTTGTATGTTGTATAGTTTTTATACACTGTGGCTTCAAAAAATTGACTTACTGCAAAAATTGTTTTACTGCAATGATCAAATAAAAGACTTTCGGTGGCGTAGAAAATTATTTCAATCAAAACATTTTAAATTAAATCAAAACCAAGTAAAAGTGCTGTAAAAAAACTAAGTACTGCGCTTATTCCACACTCAAATAAAGAAACAGCTGTGAGTGAAGAAAGTTAAGCAGCAAATAAATTTCCTGCTTCATCAAGGTAGTGCATTCAAGGACATCAATTTTAAAGATGTATTTTTTACTTGCTCTTTCAATTTTTTCACTTTTTTGTAAAGCGCAGTAGAACTTTTTAGATTTGATTTCGTGACCTGACCCCTATCATATTATGTCGGAGTCGTTCTCTTGTTATTGTTTGACTGCTTACCTGTTTTAAAACCTTAAGTTTGGCTTCAACATGTTGATAATATTTTTATCATATGGCTTTATGGTAAAGACAGTTTTCCAGCATTTTTGAATCATTTAAATAGTTCAAATCGAAAGCCTACACATACAGATCGCTTCGCAATCTTCATACGACATCACACTATCATTTTGCTCAAAAACTGTCGCCAAATCTTTGAGTAATTGCGCTTTTTTGGTTTTTCAAACATTAAATCTCTAAGCAAAACTAGACCGGTTAACAAAGAGCCCAATAGTGAATATAAAAAATAGGATATTCAACGTATTATAAACCACCATCGACATCCTCACACAAAAGCGGGTGAGTTGAAAATTAATACTGGAACTGCTTTTCTTCCATTTGTTTATAGAGCTAAAGACAAAATTGGCATATTTATTTATAAACAACGAGTGGTATTCTCGACCATACGTGATAAAATAAAATGATGAAATAATTCTGTATGAGTGTGATTTATTGACATTTTATTTCAAATGGCATTTTCTAATGCAATTCAAAAATTAAACATTTATTTATTTGTTTTAATAATGCTAAATATCAACTTGTGATGAATTGTAGTGTGCCTACTTCTACTGCTTCAATATTAAAAAAATATATACTCTTTTTCGTTTTTTGTTTGTAATTTTGACTGAACCTTAAAGTGTACGTTGCTGTAACTCGTAACGTGATCATACAACTTACCAAGTTAAAACCTATTATTTAACTTATTATTTTATTATCTCATTTCATCGCGTATAATCGAAAATATTATCCCAAGAACAGCTTCTGAATCGCTTGCAAAAATCTTGGAAATTGTACTCAAAAGGCAAATTTGACCCCTGTTGTCTAAAAGTGTTTATAAAAATTCTGAGTTTTTGTAGCAAAGTTTACATTAGAGAAACAGAACGTTCAATTAATCTTCGGGTTTCTGAACATAAAAATTGCATAAATTTGTGTTTATGATTACAGTCTTTACTAGCTGAGCATCATTTAGACACTAGTCACCAAATTTATCTTTGATTTGTAAATCAAGAGTCTTCTATGACAGCAAAAAAGTCAGACAAGCAATCGAAATAAAATTGTAAAACACTCAAACAATTTTGATGGAGATTCTGGTTATTATCTCTCAAAGATTTTAAAAACTTGGTCTTGATGATGCCTTCAATTTTTTACCATTTTGTCACGGCCTTCATCAAAAGATGTCAATTTTTCAATGACTTTGAGTCGTAAAAACTTCTTCGATGCTGTTATTGCTTGGAAAGGTTAAAAGATAACTGAAAATATTGAAAAAAACGCTAAATTATTATTTGTTGCAGCGGCCGTGAAAGGAGTCAAAATCAAAAATGATCAGACCCAGAAACAACAGTTTGTAAAAGTTAGGCAAATAATAAGTTTTATGAAAATATTACAAGTGACAAATCCTCTCTGGACTTAATAAAAGTTCTTTTCCGTGCATAATTCATTTAAAAAAAAAATATGTACAAAATCTCATTCAAATTAACTTATCTCACCTAACTTTAATTCAACTTGATTTTTAAAAACTTATAGAAAGGTAAGAGTATTATAGTTTCATTATCTTACACGCTCAAGTTACTTTATAATTTTGCTTTATATACATTTTTTTAGATCAATAATAATAATAATAATAATAATAATAATAAAAATAAAAACATAAAAGTAAACATCTTCAAAAGTCTTATATTAATTTGTCAAAAAGTTTTGTAATAATAATAAATTTGTATTATTCAGAGAGAAAAAACATATTTTGTTTTATCAATTAATAAAATAGAGTTGATTGTACTTTTATTTTTGAAAAAAAAAACAAAATTTAAAGTTTTTGCAAAAAACTAAGCTGACACTTATTTTAATTTTTTTTTTAGGTTTTATTATATTTGAGATTTTATTACATTAACCAATTTTTTTTTAATTTTTTATATGAAATGAGTGAAACTATACATTAACAAACTACTCAAGTGTTGATCCTGTAACTAATAAAAATAAAGTTTTTAGACAATATTTTGTTCACAAGATCTAAAGGTGCTGCTAGACTCTCAAAGATCTCATACAATTTAACATGAAATGAATCATTATGTGAAATTTGTAAAAAATATATAAATGCTTAAATTTACATTTGTTAAAAAACTGAAATTTATAAAGACAAAAACACAAAATAAAACCAAACGATAACATAAACAGAGTCAAAATTCGAAGTTTAAAAAAAATTAAAGTTAAGTCTTTTTTTTCATCTACAAGTATCTTTTTGTAAACCTAATTTACACCAAAAAAAAATTATTTTTTTTTGTACATATTGATATCAATATTGTATCTAAAATCTAAAATTTATAAGCAGACTTCAAAAATTAAGAATAAACTTTCAAACTTTTCCACAATCAATTTTGAAAAACTTGGTTTATATTATTTTCAAGAGTAAATAGAGACCAAAGTATAAAACAATAACAAAAATTGTTATTGTTTATTATTGTTATTATTCCCTATGATTTCCGAAGGAATCTAGTACCTTATTATCGATCCAATAACGAGAGAATAAGGCTTTACTTCATTCCCGATTGAAAAGAAATAAATTTAAAACTGAAATGAGTAGGTATGTATATTTTAGTATTAAATAATTTTATATTTATCTATAAAAACTTAATTTTGTTACTTTATGAAGTAAATTTTACTTATTAAAATGTCAAAATTTATATTTTCATGAAATATACTATTGATTTACCTTAATTATAAATTTATTTGATATCATGTTATTATAATTATTAAAAATATAAAACAATAATATATGATTGAAAGTAGCTGAATAATTCTTTTAGAAAAGTAAATAGAAATATGTTTTTATACAATTTTTTGCTAGAAAAAACCAATTTTATTTATATAAATACGTTTATATCGTTTTATTAAAGAATTAAATTTCTTTCTCTGCAAATCTCTAAACTAAAGTAATTTTAAAGTCTTTAAGTATTATCAAAAATAATTTTGGTAGAAAGCTGAACAATGAACAATGCACCCTCTGCAATTACTAAGGTCATTATCATTGTCACTCTTAGGAAAATTAAAATGGTGGGATTTTGTTGCATAAAATGTACAGGCATGTGTTCTTCACCATCAAACTGTGCCTGTTCTCTCAATTCCCAAGTGTTGACAGTGTATTGAACATGTCATTTCAAAAATTTATTATTTTTTTCGCATTAGTGTTGAGTTTAATTGACAATATTATGGCTTCGTCTTCTTTGTATTTTCCTGCTGATGACAATTTTGAAAAATTCAATAACAAAAGAACAGGAAGCTGCAAGTGTGTGCCAGTGAGCCATTGTCAAGACTATAATGAAGAGACTGGTGCGTATGGTCATGGAATCTTGGGCCCAAGGTAAGTCACACTTAAATAATACATCTAAAAAATTTATTATAAAAATGTATTAAACTTAAAGTTAGCAAGAACATATACTTGCTTTTGGAAGTATTTCTACAATATACAGAGTCTATCGCATAGTATTTCAATTATTCGTTCGTTCAAATACTAAATTTCCGGTTACAGTAAATAATAGAAAATTTGTTTAATTGTAGTTTAAACTTTTATCACAAGATTCTAAGTAAAGACTAGTCTTGTAATAAGTGTTTTTTTAAATTTGGCGTTAAAGCTTGCCATAAACGTTTAACTTTGAACTGTGAACGTACCTTTACCATCAAATCGAAATAGCAGAAATAACATCTAAATCAAAACTCACTTTTAATTTAATAATGTAGAAGGATTAAAAGGTTAATTAACTTGTCTCAAAAATTTTTTTTGGTTGGTTTACTAGTTTCGGCTATATACCGCTATCTTCTAGAACCACAAGAATTGCTAAATAATTAAAAGCATTTTTTGGATACAATACCGATTCTAATTTCCTAATAATCGGTCCAGGCTAAAATAAGTTATTTTATTAATTTTAACCCTTTAAATAATAAATTAAAAAAAACTTTTAGTTGTCGGTTTCAAAGTTTCTTCTCGTTGCAAGGCACATACGACAGAACAACTCTTATTTCAGCATTATTAAATCTTTTACCACTGGATCACGTACATATTATAGTACGGGATGCCGTTACCAAGATTTTTCAATTATTTTCGCCTAGATAAAATCTGTTTAAAATAATAATTTAGTAAATAAGCCCCAGCGATAAAAGTCGATAGTGAATCTAAAAGGGATGAATTGTTAATTAAAGTTGTAGAAAAAACAAGTAAGAAAAAGTGGTGTTGGCTCGTCTGTCCTCCGTTTGTATGCATGCGTGAATACATAGAAGTATAAAACAAAACTTGAACAGACAATTTTGATAAGAAAGAAAAATTTTTTATAACAAATAAAAAAATTAAAATTACAATTTTTTTAACTACTTTTGGCTTGTCCGTTTGGACCAGAATTGTTGATTTAAAATATATTAGAGCAAGAAAAAAATATAAACAGACGTTTTGTTAATGACGCATTGCCCGCAATTGGAGTTTCAAAATGTAGTGTTTTTCCGTAAATTTTTTTTACTTTTGTTCGTTTGTTTTCTATTAGATAAGGTTTATACAGTTTAAAAAAATCACCAAAAATAAAGAACAGACGTTTTCAATTGGTATGAGAGAAAAAAATTAATTTTTTGTCAAAAAAAAACTTTTCTCGCCTAACCTCGAAAATACATTGTGGGTTTAAAATAAATAAGCGAAATGTTTTTTTATCAAAAGAAATAATATTTTGCTTTATATAAATACGAAATTAATATTGGCATTAATATCAACGTCGTAATGTCTTTCCAAATTATCATCTTCGTCATTGTGATCTTTAAAAATATCTAAAATTAACAAGAAACACTATAGAATTGAAAAATAAATAAACATTAAACGTAGATCACGACGGAAGAGAAAAATAGTGTAAAAAGAAATCTGTATAAAAATGAAAGTATAAGGGACCTGTTCTTCGAACCATCGGAATACGTATTTTCATATTCTGATCAACTTACCCACTGAAAACGTCTGTTCTGCATTTTTCCACGGTGTAAAAACTGTTAGCTTTAATTTAAAATAAAAATTATTCAGGCGAAGATAACTTTTTTATCTCATTTTCCTCGACAACTTTCCTTACCCGTAAGACAAAATTGCCCCCATGAATTTGTCTATTCTTGGAAGATTCCTATCTCTTTATAAATTTTTAACAAGATTCTACGAAAAACAGACAAGCGAAGATGAAAAAAATACGAAGAAATTTTTGACAGACGGAAAATGATTTTTCCGGCGAAGAACGCGCCAACAAATTTTTTTTTGGAAGATTTTTATTTATGAAATGTGACAATTTATCAAGACAAATTGTCAACAGGCGAGCGAATATAATTGGCTATTTTGATAACGGCATCCCGTACTATTATACTGTATACTGTGATCACCTACATTCTGAAATAGCTCGACTTATTTTGCTCTTTTTAAAACGCATCTGCGATATGGTTTACCCTTCTGGGAAAATTTCAAAATTCCACAATTGATCAATAAAATATGAGACAAGTTGCATAACTCTGTTATCACACAAAATTCTTATTTGTTTTATGATAATAGAAATAGTCAAAAGCTGTAAATTTAGTAAATGTGATAAAATCGTACTTTAAACTTTGATTTAAAGTTTCCAGTTTATGACAAAAACCTTAACGTTGATTATAATTGAATTTTTTTATAGTAACTTTTAAAAACATAAAGATATTTTGTTTGGTTGTGTAATAAGCCTTCATCACATACAGATGCAAATAACTTTGTGGAGAAATTTGAGGTATTCTCAAAGAAATCGGAATAATATAAAAATTATTTAGTTGGAGGTCATACAAACATAGATATTTTAGCTTTTAGTGTAGGCGCTATAGGAAGTTGAGTAGGCAAAATGTGAAGACCGGCAACTATGTTCAAATTCTCTTAGCTGAGATACCAAACAAAAGAAAAATTTATAATGCCGGCAGATGTGTTGGCTCTTTTTTTCTGCCCCCACCTTTACTCTCACCCTATGCGTCAATGCGGCATAGCGCTTATAAACTATTTAAAAATATAAACTATTTTTTGCACTTCCGCACCGCGGAGTTTTTTACTTTGCTGCAAAAGTTTGCAATGTTTTTTTATTTGAATAAAACTATAGCAACCAAACAATTAGGCCATTTTAAATTTTAAAATCAGATAATCGGCGAGGGCAAACGCTGCCAATGTCGATACAAGTGATGAATGTGAGGAAGCAAAAGCAAAATGAAACAGCATGCTTGTTTTGCGATAAAACGAGTGATTGAGTCAAAACGGCAGAACCACAATCGTTTGAAAAAATTCGAAGAAAAGATAAAATAAGCAAAATAATACAGACTTCATCAAACACAATTGTGCTTGGCATCAAACTTGTATGGCAAGTTACATTAGTGAAGAAAAAATAAAGCGTCGAAAATCAGCATTATATAGCCAGGAAAATGTTTTTACTTTAACCTTTTTTGCAGAAGCTGGTGTTTCTAAATTTGTACATGTTCGACACTCATCAGCTATTAAATTTATTAAAGACTAGAAAAGCTTAAATTGTGGTAAGAAAACACGAAATAAAAATATAACACTTTTTTTCTGTTCATAAATGTCGACGGCGGAACAAATTTTAAATAGTGCTTGTAAAAAACAAGATTATGTTTATGCCAAAATTAGCACTTGCGAGCATTCAACGGATTTATTTGCAATAAAAGTGAAGTATCATAAACATTGTTATCGCGATTATCTTCGACTGCGAAGAAACTTAACAATTCCAGCAGGTAGACCTGTAAATATAATACAACATGAATTACATAAGTAGATCTACATAAGTAGAGCTTCTCAAATGTCTCTATAATAGACTTTTGAGAAGCTGATTTATAAAATTAAACATCAGTATAAAACTAATTCTTTTGAAGTGTTGTTCTGTTGGCTAAGCGACTAACTGAACTCACAGAAATAGGAGATGCAATTGTTGAAAATCGCGTTATAAAATCGCTTTTAAAAGAATTAATAAAAAAGCTTTTAAAAGAATGTCAATTACCAGATACTTAACTTTTATACAAACCTTCTGAAAATTAAGTAAATTTAATCAAAGTGACGCCTACAGCTGAACAGAATGAGTTTAATTTAAAAATGTTAAACTGCCGAAAAAATTTTTATTTGCAAGAAAATACGCAGATTTTGATACCAAATCATAAAGACACCAGCTATTTATTGAAAAACAATATCAAAACAATTCACAATTTGATAGTTTGTTCTCGATTTTGTGTAGGCTGCAATAGAGTTAAACAGAAAATAATTTTTGCTGCTAACCATCAACAAACTCTATACATGGATAGACTCCGTTTTAACAAATACTCTCAACTGAAATCTCACTTGTTTATACTTTTGAAATTAGTCCAATTATACTCCAGCCACGAACATCTAAAGACATAGTGTACACTACAGTCAAAAAGTATGTCAACGTAAGGCTTGCATTTGGTAAAAAAGTAGCAGTACTTTCATGAGATATAGCAATCTATCTTATTGTTAAACAATATTCAACAAACAAATGAAGAATTTAACAATTTAATATTGAGAATAGAAATGTTTCATTTACAAATGATTTGTTTGCGCTGCTTGGGTGAATATTTAGAAGGCTATCGACTCCAGACTCGACAGTATGTTTATTAAAGCTGATATTTATGACACAAATACTTTATCTTCAATCCTCAAAGGTACCCAGTACAGAAGAGTATTGGAGCGCACAAACTCTTGTATGAAGCTTTGAGAAGAATACAAATTGCCGAATTTATTGAAAGCATAAATGATTTCCAAGATTATATACAACAGCTAATGAACGAAATATTTAACTATTGTGAGATAGTTAAAATTTTAAAAAGTTTAGTTATGGCTGAACTAGAGACATTTTTTTTTCCTAATCACACAAATTGCATTCGCAAAGTGACTCTTTATTTACAAAATATGATGAAACCACTTTTAGAAGTTGTAGATGATATCAAGAGAGGAATGCTGTCGGCAAACGAACAGAACGTAAAGACAGAGTATCTATAAGACTACATAAAATGTCAGATACTACACAAAAGACAGCTGACTCGTCCGCCATTTTGGAGCTAATCTCCGAACTCCGAGTGGTGCCAGATTAGGGAATTGGTTCCAAGTTCTAAGTATTTTTTAAACCAACAGAAAAAAAAAGATTTTTTGAAATAATTTTGACTTATCTAGATTATTTACCTATCATTTTCTCAAAGTATTATCTCTATTCCTTCTCACGATTACAACTCGTAGCATAACAAAAATACTATTATTGATACTGCTTACACAGCTGCCCGACAGAATATAAAATTGCTAATCTAATAAATTATACAAAATGTTGACTTGCGTTTTTTTTTTCTTCCAATATTAACTATTTTCTTATTTATTTTATTTCATTTTAAACAAAACTTTAAAATTTATAATTTAAAAGCGTTCTCTTTTGCTAAAAAATGTTAATAAAATAAGTAGTTTTTATTTACCTCTAAAACCTCCATAATATTCTTGATGCACGTTATCATTCAAAATTCAAATTAACAAAAAACAAGAGTAAATCTTTTCATATAAAAAAATTATTTTGTGTCTATTTGTTTGAGTAGTATGTAATCCATTATCCCATAGCAACAAAAAAAATTGAAAATACCTACAAACGCTATTTTTAGGTCAAGAATTTATGTAATTCTCCGACAATAAATTCTAGTTTATAAAGACTATAAAACATATAAGACTATATAAAAACCCAAAGGGATTTCTTGCGTCCAATGTTAAAAAATAAAAAAATTTTTTTTGTTTCTTGCAAATCTAGAGGTTTTTAAAATTTTAGGTAATTTTCAAAATTAATTCTGATAACAAATGGCAAAACCTGACACTTAACAACCCAACATTTTTCACAACAGTTATAAGTAGTAGTTATGAACGATTATCAACAAAATAACATCATGCCTGTAAAAGAAAATAGAACTTTTCATAACCAACCCCAATTTATAAGTCCTTACTATATATTCATTATTTGATATTCTATGCAACATTTATTCACATTCTTCCATATCTACCATGAATCGCACAAAATACAACCAGCGGGCTGTGGCTAATAGTAGACTTTCAAATTAATTGCAATAGATTTAGCTCTAAAATAGCGCACGAGTCAGCTACCCTTTATAGAGTAGTTGTACGACAGAGTGTGACATCATAACAAAGGAAGAAAAATATTAACTAAACGTCAAAATTTCTTTGTCTTCAGTTTTGACAATAATCTGAAAATGAATATGTTTTTTGTCACTTGCAAATACCACAACCAACATGGTGTACAATGAAGTTTTAAGGTAAAAATAATACAAAATAAAAATGTATAAACTTAAAATTAAATAAAGCTTTAAAGTAAAAATATAAATAAAAAAATTAAAAAACTACATAAGTAAAAAAATTACACTTTAATTAACTTGTTGAAAATTAGTTTGAAGGTTAAAATCTTTGTTTTTAATTTTTGATATTTAGACAAACGTTTTAATTAGCAGGCTTATAAGTTAAACTATTAAACTATCTTTATATATCCCAAAATGTTTTAAAAAAATGTTTACTTGTGCGAAGCCAGAATTATGCACTAGTTTTTTTTTTATAAATTTTTGTTTTTTCCTGACGAGTTCCAATTGATAGTATTTGACAAATTTTCGTTTATTATTTCTAATAATATTTTATTATTTTTCATATAATGTAATATTATTTAGAAAAGATTGAATATTTTTTGACAAATTATCGAAGTCATATTGAAATTAACTCACCTCAAAATATTTGTAAATCTACAATATTTGGTACACCATTTTAATTTTAATTTTTATTATATTTTTTTCAAACTTTGATAAAATTGTTTCTCACTACTTTTAAATTGTTTACGAGTATTTTTAACTTTTCTTGACAACGCTTTTTGATAAACTTTAAGACGTTTTAAATACAAGCTTAATTTTTGTTTCAATATATGTATCTTTTACAGCCTGAAAAAAAAAGTTGAATTCCTGATATTTTATTGATAAATAAAAATATTTATTTGAAATATCATAGATGCATTGTGTAAATAAATTGAACGTGTTCCTCTTAAATATTGAGTAATTTGGTCTAAGTTTTTTCTAATTGAATTAATTTTTGTTTTTAACCTTTTTTGTTGCTTTGGGTTTGTACTGTCAGATATAAATTTCAAATAAAACTTTTTGAAACCATTGAATCTAATTGCAACGATACAACTACAGTATCGACAATGTCATGTGATGTCATAAAAAAATATTTGAATTTAAATATGTTAGCGTACTCTTGGTGTTTAAAATAGGAATTAATGCATTAAATTTTTTGGTATATTTTTGCTTGGCTTATCATTAAGACTGATTATTTCAAAGTCATCAGAAGGTTTAATAAATTTATCCTTTAGTTGTATTCTTGTAGGTTTAGATAATACGAAAACTCAATTACTCTAAATTTATTGGCATTTGGGGTTAGACTAATAATTCTATATTAAGACAGAAGAAGTCCTATTGCCACTCTCCAACAAATACTCCGAATCATTTATTGTAATTTTACTTGTGTCAATGTCCAAATTATTCGTTTCCAATGAGCCAGACTTGTCAAATTCTAGTTTTAGAAAATTTATAACTTTTTATGAAAAGAATCCCTTTTTTTTTAATAGCCTGTTTGCGATCACACAAATTTTGAATAAAAATGTTAATATTTAATATTATTATTTGTATCTGAGTTTAAATTAAAAATAGATTTAAAATGTTTAAAAAGAATTATTATTGACAAGAAATTTTGTAGAAATAATGCAAAGAGCAAGGCGTACTTTGCAATTACTGCTAATAGCATCATTACGTTATCAGGTATTATAATTACCTACTACCATATAATTATTATCAAATAAGAGATCTCTGCCATAAAAACTGAAGCCTTGTCTTTGTAAATTCAAATGGTCTGTTATAGTCCACAATGTTTTCACTAAATGTTCTGTTTTCTTTACTGTTTTGTCTAAAATTGTGTGTTTTTATCATAGCTCCATTGTCTGTGGCTCTTCCTGCACCTCTTAAACAAAATGGAAGAAAAGACTGTACGTGTCTGCCTATAGACAGTTGTGATGATTACAATGATGATACTGATAAACTATACAGAAAAGGAAATGTAGCACCCCAGTAAGTCAAGTTATATTTAAGTTAGTTTTATTGCGTCTTAATTTGTTTCTGTACGTATGATCAATGCAAAAAACTATGTTGTATTTATCTTTATTTGCTAAAAAAACCATTACTAGCATTATAACAAAAATTTTTAGTGTTATTTTTTTAATTTATAAAATTGTTCCATCTTATAACTCAAAATGGGATTGTTTAAAAATTTATTCAAACAAGTAAAAAACTTAAAGTCTTCCCATAATTTTAATTTTATTTTTCAATAAATGAAAAATTGAAAAACTACATATGTTTCGGCTTATAACTTATCTTTTGACAAGAGCCATCATCAGGTTTGAGTGGTGTGTTAACACCGAAGATGGCTCTTGTCAAAAGATAAGTTATAAGCCGAAACATATGTAGTTTTTCAATTTTTCATTTATTGAAAAATAAAAATAAAATTATGGAAAGACTTTAAGTTTTTTACTTGTATAAGACTCTTTTATTCTAATCTTACGTTTTGCCAAATTTTAGCAATTAAATTGAATTAAATAACAGTTAACTCTTTCTCCATAATAAATTTGTCAGGATGTCTATGTTCTACAATTATTAGCTTTAATTATTCACTCGAAAACCGTGTACAGAATAGCAACAGCCAGCTACATTATCATCAACAATCTACTTCAACTCACCCCTCTATATTCATTGTTAGAGAAACGCTTGAGCAGTCAGACGGATCGATTGGGCGACACATGAAACATATTTACACATAATGTACCTGTCAATAATACCTGTAAAGTAACTCACCGGGGGCTTTTCTCCCCCTCGCAGGATTCTCTTCCTCTCGAACTGATTGTGGACGACATCACCAGGCTCATTGGACTTGGACCACCACTCTATGGACTCGATTGACTCAATCTTCACCCCTTTTCTTTAGCATCGTGTTCTCAATGGTGTCTTCACTGTTTCGGTACCTGGTTCGGGAGCAACGTGGACGGTGTCGCTAGGCCTCAATCACATTACGCGAAATAGACTGGCCAAGAATAATACGTAATAGGAAAAGGTATAAAATAAAGATTAATGAGTGAAGAACCTAAGGACATTACGCATTACCCCGTCATACCAGCAAAAGGGAAATCCACAACCTTTTTATACACTGATAGGAACATAACCATAGCGGTTAACAGGCTCCAGCCCACCCCTCTACCTCTTCGCCTCTGTTCGAGGAAGTAGAGAACCAGGATAGCAATCTGTAAATGTCTACAGACGTCATGGGAGTACCACCTCAGTCTGAAATGAATTAACACATAGACCGTACCCCAGGTATTAAACTATAGTTTCTGCCGTGGATATTTCATATTAACATATTGATGTTTATCAATATAACTTTACTCATTATTCCTCCGAATTCAGGGAGACAGCACTGAATTCACAATTATACCACAAAACAACACATGATCAACAAGATCAACAGGTTAACTATCTTTCTCTTTCAATAAACAATTAACAGTTTAAATATCCATAATACCGCCCGTCCGACTGCTCTGACGCCCGGCTCAGCTTTTTACTGACTGGACTCCACCCTTCCAGGGATGCTAAGCCCATGTTCTCCCTCTTTACTTAAGATGTCATATGGTTCTCATCGAGATCATTTAATTATACAAGCGATTTAGTGCCTTATTGGCTTAATTTTACTTAAATAAATAACTATAAATTATTATAAAATCAAAAACTCTCACACTTGTTTGAATAAATTATTTTTTTAAACCTTTTTTTTTTATTGTATTATCTTTCTATAGTTGCAAATATTTCTGTATACCATAAGGTTAGAAATCCCATAACACGTTAGATAGACAAAATAAATAATTTATTAGAACTAATAACATATTATCATAATATAAAACTATTTTTGAACATTAATTTCAATATCTTTACAGTTATAAAAACTTAAAAACTGAAAAACATATCATTCTTATCTATCGCAACTGCCACATCTCCTGTAGCTCTTCCAGATGAGTCATCACACATTTTCATCAATTCTTTCGTACCAGAAGCACTTTTCATACACACCCTGGTGATTTAAGTTTTTTGCGCAATAGAAATACTCTTTTTTAGATTTTGTTCTATATATCCCCTTGCAACCTTATTAGACTCCTATTCACCTAACTCTTGCCGTTCTAACATGTCTCAACAGGCGTTTACAAGTATGATCGCCGAAGATCTTGTAATACTAATACCGTGGTTAGTGTGCATAGCTAAATTTACGAGTTTGAGATATGTAGCAATTTTATTTATGCAGGAATTTTGCATAAAAAAATACATGGCTAAATAGTAGACTTTTCATTTTTATGAAAAGTGTATGCGTAATATATAACGTATGATACAATGAATTCTCTATGCGTAACATGCGGTTATGAAAATTACAGGATTCACATCATCCTCAGACACAATTGCAAAAAAATTTTATTTGTAAGTTTTTTAATCAGAAACAGTAAAAACCCCGTCATTTTCTAAAATCTAAACTCACCAATTTATTCGTTCTGCAAGCTCCAGCAGGTCCAATCAAAAAAGCTACTTTTGTAATTAAAAATGGTTCATCTGGAGTTGTGCGCAAAATTTTATCAATTTGTTTTTTGTCTGTACCAAAGATTTTTTATAACGGTGTCCAACATTCTTCTTTTGATAAATTTAATCAACGAAATATATTCGTTTATTTCGATTCTTTTAGTTTCAAACAAGCTTCTAGCATGGAATATTTCGATCATAATAATAAAGAGAAATGCGCATTTAAAATTTTTATAAAATACGTTAGCAAAACAAAATATACAATATTCTTTTTTGTATTAAATTTTTGACTTGTCTGGCCACAAAATAATTTTCACATTTTCTACTAACTTTAAAATGCGTGCGGAGACACTCAAATCTTCTATCTCCTATATCAGGAAAGACCAAACATAGCAAATTTTTTGACACATTTTTCTATTTAATGTTAAGAAAATCACTGTTTTGTTTTAAATATTAATATGTTTGCTTAGACAATACGATAAAGCTGTGAATATAATTCACATATTTGCAATTTAAACCATTTCGGACGGTGCTACGCGACGCGGCTATTGCCTCGCCGGCTGGCAACGTCTTTGATTGTTATAATTTGCATAATAATTTTGATATACCTATCAATAACAATAATTAAATTTTCTTATTCTTTTTAAATAAGTAAAATTAAGATTAATAAATTAAAAAATAAAAGCTAAAAAGCATTTATAAACAAATTATGAGCCAATAATGAACAACAAATCGGTTTTTAATGGTTATTGCCAACATTATTCAAAGACAAATAGTAATGAGAGTTGTAAAAACTTTTTAGCGGATTCTTATAATTGAACTAATAATCAATTTATGCTTAGAACAGTTTTAAGCATCACATGAATAGGAAAATCATTCAAATATTTAAGTTTGTCTGGTTTAATTTTTTAGATTTTTTAGTGGTGCATCAATCTGAATTATTTTTTTTCTAATAATTAGTATCTAGTTAAGATTTCTTCTACAATGACAGTTTTCAATAATACTTAACGCGTGAGTAAAGTTACTTAAGTTGGAGCTTATTTTTATAGCGGCATTTTATAGCAATAGTAGTTTTCTACTCTTATTCATAGAATATTTAATGATCAAAAAACGTAATAGTTTCTTCAAAAAGATTATACAAATTTGCCAAAGTATAGTGTTATGCCGTCAAATAATTTCGGAACGCTCTCCAAAAGCACATTGAAATATGATGAATGGTTAGAATACTAATTAAGTTTTTTCTTCTAAAAACTTTTTCAAGTTTCTATTATTATTTATTTTAAAAATGTTTTATTTTTAAATGTTACAAAAGATCAAATGTAATTAACTTCATAAAAACGTTTGCTTCTCAATTCAATAATGTAGCATATGCTCAGCTTTACATTAAAAAATTAAAAAATAAAAACTAAAATATTCAAAAGCAAAATTAAATTAGCATTAAAAATTGCTGTTTGACGTCAAATTGGATTTGTAACAAAAATTACTCTTTTTGAAAAACTTTTAACACAGTGTTATCATTTGTCAAAAAGTTTTTTGTTTAATTTCAACTACCATGTATCTGGAGATAAATAATACCAAATTATTATTTTTATGTTTAACTTCATAATAAAAAAATTTGTCTTGCTTTTATAAATATATATTATTGAATTTGGCGACATCCAGATATCTAAAATCATTTATTTGTTTGACTAATTTTAAGCTGTTATTATAATTATTATTATTGCCGTTGAAAACGTGCTAGGCTATAATTAACTTGTTTAATCTGCCGTATTTTAAGCGACCCAAGTGTTTTTTTGTATCTTATCTGAATAAATTGATCAACGCGTTTGTCTTATATAAAACTTGCAATAGCTATTACACCCTATAAGAGTTTATACTCGTTAAAAAGAATTATGGGTCTTGACGTGACAATGGAGTCACTCAAGAAAAACGAAATTATTCAGTGCCACAGGTGCCAAAAATATGGTCATGTGCAAAGAAATTGCACAGCTGATTACCGCTGCATGAAATGCGGCGAAGGTCACTCGACTCACTTATGTGAGAAAGAAAAAACAACACCGGCAAGTTGCGCCAACTGCAAAGGGGCGCACACTTCGAAATATGTAAAATGCCCGGAAAGACCGGTCAATAAAAACTTGCCCACCAAGGCCAAAGCCTGGAGAACTGAGCAAAGAGCTCAAACAACAACCCCCTCAATGAAAGATATCATGAGGGAACAAAGAGAGGAAGCGAAAGCTCCCAAACAATCCCCACAGCCACCAAAAGCTGATAAAAAGGTGCCAGAAAGGCATCTTCCTCAACCTCAACAACAAAAACAACAGCCCAAACCGATTATCAACGACCGGAAACACAAAATTGCTTTTGAGCTTTCGTTAATGCTCTTGAAAATCTCAGAGCTCGTCGGACAAGGCGCGGCATACCAACGAGTATCTTCCCATATCACTAACATTCTGTCATGGATCTAAATCCTGTAAGAACGGTAACAACAGCGAGATGTCAAAGCACCAGAAAACCGGTGCATCTTTGAATTATGTCCTGGAACATTAACGGGATTCAAATTAGGAAAAACGAATTGCTTGGTATAATAGAGGAAAATAACCCCGATGTGGTTCTGCTCCAGGAAACTAGATTAAAACCTGGGACATCGATCGCTATTTCAAATTATAATATGTACAGGAAAGACAGATTAAATAAATCAGGAGGAGGAGTAATTGTGCTAGCCAAAAGAGGTATAGCTCATCACTCAATTGCCCCAATAGATGATGGTCCGGAAATAGAAACAATTGGCATCGAAATAGAGTGTAAAAACAACGAGAAATTACACATCTACTCTGCGTACTCACCTCCGAAATCGGAGCTGAAAGAAACAACCCTAGACATGGCAATGCACTCCAATAATAAAGTGTTGATAGCAGGAGACTTTAATGCCAAACACAGAGAAATCGGGTGCAAACACACTAACAACAAAGGAATCAACTTAGTGAGATACCTGGAAAATAAAAACTATGGATGTATAGTTCCAGACGATCCAACTCACATAAGTACCTATCTATCAACTGATATTCTAGATTATGGAATATACAAAAATATCACAAGGAACATGACAATTAAGACATTGGCAGAAACGACATCTGACCATATTCCAATATTAATAGAGATAGAAAGAGAAAACGTTCAGGAAACTAGAACTTTAATAAAATGGGCGAAATTTAAAGCTACATTAGAAGCTGAAAATTATCAAGTCAAAAAGATTGACAATATCCAGGAACTTGAAGAAGAAGTTCTCAAAATGGAAACAAAAATTGTCGAAACAATAAACAAATCTAAAGAAATTATTAAAATTAAACCAAAAAGAGAAAATCCACCACAAATAATCAAAAACATGATTGAAACAAAGAAAATGGCAAGAAGAGAATACGAGAGGACGTTTGATCCACGTATCAAAAACATTGTCAACAATCTAAATAATCGCATCAAAGATGAATGGAGAAAGATCCGTAATGCAAAATGGATGAAAATTATAGACGAAGCTAACGACAATAAAAGACCTCCATGGCAGATAGCCAAGGCACTTAAAACGGACAAAAATAAAAATGACAGAAATTTAAAAGTAGACAATAGAATTGTCACCGACGACAGAGAAAAAGCTGAGATTTTTGCTATAGAAATGGAAAAGCAATCTAAACCAAATCCAGCTAAAGATCAAAGACTTACAGAGCAAACAGAGCTCATAGTGGACTACCAACTAAATGAAGAAGTTGTAGGAAATTTAGAAGAAGCCACTGAAGATGAAGTGAGAAAACTTTTAGAGAAAACGAAGCCAAAAAAAGCATCTGGATTTGATGGGATTTCAAATAAAGCGCTCAGAGCGCTACCAGACAATATGGTTAAACAATTAACAGAGATATGCAATGGAATATTAAAGACTTATCATTTTCCAGAAAGATGGAAAAAAGCAATAACCATAATGCTACCAAAACCTGGTAAATCTAGAAGTGATCCAGTAAACTATAGGCCAATAAGTTTACTATCCAATCTAAGTAAAATAGCCAAAAGAATTATATATACACGTCTCAAAAGAGAGACAGACGATAAGAAAGTCCTTCCCGATGAACAGCATGGTTTCAGAGAAGGACATGGATGCGGAAATCAACTGGCAAGGATCACTGATTTGATATTAAAAAATAAAAACAAGGGCCACTGCTCAGGAGGAGTTTTTCTGGATGTCTCCAAAGCTTTCGACAGAGTATGGCACAAAGGTCTAATTTATAAAATGGGAAGAAAGAAGTACCATAATGGAATGATGCGACTCATAAAATCATATTTGACGAATAGAAAATTCCAAATTTGTATTAATGAGGAAATGTCCCTAGAAAAGGGCATAGAGGCTGGAGTGCCTCAAGGATCGATTTTAGGACCTGTGCTGTATAATATCTACACTCATGATATCCCAAAATCACGTGAAACAACACTAGCTATGTATGCTGATGACACCGCCATCATCGCATTAGCCCCGATAAAACCAAGTGTAAAAAAGAAATTGCAGAACCACATCGAAATTTTAGGAAAATGGTTCGAAAATTGGCGAATCAAAATCAATGAAGAAAAAAGTCAAGCTGTCATTTTCGGAACCAAAACAAAACGTAGACTTCCGGAAGAGAGAATTCAATTAAATGGAAAAAGAATAAAATGGGAAAGAGAAGTCAAATACCTTGGTGTGACTTTTGACGAACAAATGAAGTTTAATAGGCACATAGCTATCAGAAACAAACAGGCGAGACAAATAAAGGGATATTTGTATTCATTAATGTCGAGGAAAAGCGAACTGAGCGAGAAAATCAAGCTGACCTTATACAAGTCAATGATAAGACCAGTGATGACTTATGGACACAAGGCCTGGGCCCATCTCAGCGAAAAAGAATTGAACAAAATGGAAACAACACAGAATGTGTCATTAAGACAAATAACAAATTCAGAATGGTTTATAAGAAACAGCGAAATTCGGGAAAGAACCGACATGCTAACGATCAAGGATTATGTAATGAAACTAAGCAAAAAGAGCTATGAAAAGATGACGACACATAGTAATCAATCCATTAAAAGAATGATGGAAGATGAAGCGGAAATGGGAAATAGAAATATAAAGCGACCGCGATTGGTACTTGATGCCGAGAAAGCTCGCAGCTAATCCTAGCAGTAGATATGCTGTACGATATCAGGAGATCTGGGCGACGTAAACTTCTGCGGAACTTACGGTATCCGTCCAAATCAAATAGTGCTGTTAGAAGGTAACACTTTCCATCACTACCAAAACAGAAAAACTTAAAAAAAAAATTAATTTCACCCATAATTAAAGTATACACACACATCATTTCAAATCAATTAAAACCCACTGATGAGAAAACCTAGACACTAGCACAAGATGCTAAATAAATCCACTGATAACCTTTAAAGGTTTTAGATCTTATCCAAACAGTTTGAAAAGACAAACAGGTGGCCTGAAAAGAAGCGAAAGAATTTTTAAATATAGCTTCTAAGGCGTTACCAATGATATATGATTTGATTTGATTACACCCTATACAGTAAACTCTAGATTCTTACTGAGTCTTTAGTACAGGTCATAGAGGAGCGAGTTACTCTTGTCCTTAATGTATAATTATAGGTAAGTTATTGTTTTACAGATAGGTGCAGTATGACGAAATGAACTTAAAAACACAAAATACTTACAAATAAAGCGGGTGAAAGTGTCGCTATTTTTCGAAAAGCGGTTTGGGCCTGTATCTCCGTAACCGTGCGCTTGAGGCTCATAATTATAAGAACTTTTATTATTTATATTTAATTTTTCTATTTTGATTGTTTGGTAATTTTTGTTGTTGTATTATTCACTGTTCACAATTTATAAGATTATTACTGTTTGTTTTTTGACTTTTTTACCGATATCTTTTTTAATAATGGTTTAAATAATAAATTGCCGATAATCAAACTTTTAAATCGACAAATTTTCTACAACTTTCAATTTTACAACTTACATCTTATTACTTCAAACTTGTTTTCCTAAAATTAGCAATTTTAACGCGTTCAATGTTGTACTACCGAATACAAGATTAATAAGATCAAAGTAGGCATATCGTAATGATGAAAATTTAATGAATATTAAAAAAATATAAAGTATAGTATTTTTTTGACATAATAAATAATAAATAATTTACGTTCTTACCTGCTAAAAACAGCGATTATCTATTGAAATATTTTTTTATCTATATCATTTTCTGAGCTTGCTCATCTGATAATGCTTCTAATCACTCTGGTTTTTATTCTAATTTTTTTGCGTGGAGTGCTTACTAAGTGCCTATAGTTTTTTGTTTTATTTGTTTTTTCTGTTTATTTATCACTCCAGTGCTTATGCTTAATGTTACTTAATCTACGTTTTCATAAAACTCAACTGGAAACCAATCACCTCCAAAGCAATGGTTTTGAAAACGCTATAAATATTTCACGCAACTGTAAGCATTAAAAACCGTGCGACCGCGTGTTATAATGTTCTTTACTTCAACAATTATTATTATTTTTAATTTATAAGTTGTGGTGTTAATACCGGTTTCTAATTTTTATAATTGTTGCTTTTCAAGATCTTCCGAGAGTTCACAACAAAGAAAGAAATTAGTAAAAAATAAACAATGACAAATTTATAACTGAGGTAAAACCAAATATGACAAAATTTATAAAAACTGCATGAGGGCTAACATTGCAATCACTGGTCTAGCCGAGACTCATTATAGGGGCTCAAGACATTTTAATACATTCAAGAAAAAATTTATGTTCTTTTCAAGTAAGACTAAAAACAGTACTGGCGCTGTTGCCTTTTAAGTGGCAAGGGCTCATTAGGACACTATACTTGGTTGTAGCTGTGTCAATGAGCTAATAATAACGATATGTATAAACGCAAATCCTACGCAACATTGTGCAAGTATATGCTCCTGCTTCTGCCACCAATGACAAAACGGTAGATTCTTTTTATAACGTCCTTGAATCCACACTTAAAAATTTATCCAGCCGAGAGTTGACTCTTGTTACTAGAGATTTCCAAATTTTGGCCAATTCCAAAATTGGCCAAGCAAAACCAGACTCACATCTTCGGACACATATAGGCAGATATAGGCTGGGTACTAGAAATGCGAGAACCAAGCGTCTACTTCAGTTCTCTATCGACAACGGCTATTCAATCGCAAACACCATGTTTGCACAACTCACACGACGTCTTTATACGTAGCCATCACCTGACGAACGACATCGTAATAAAATTAATTACATTTAGATTAAAGAGAGGAGAAGGTCGTTAGTCAGTCCTCGCAAGACCCTACCGGGGTCCGATTGTGACTCAGATTATCAACTTTTGCTATGTGAGGACCGCCTTAATCTTAAAATATGTTCACGATCCAAACCAAAATAGAATGGTTTTGACTTTGTGCAGAATATAATTTAGAGGATGAAATAACTTTTGTGAATAACATGTAGATCTCGTTTAAAAACACGCTCACACAGACTGGACAAAACACTCAATCTCAACCAAAAAGAACTACACAACCTAAGCAACCCTACTTCTCATACACTGTCCGTTGTTGATTTCCGAATACCACTTACAAGAGTAAATTTGTGATGTATAAAAATTTCTTGAAACGACTAGAATGAGAGGGATAAGCATGCAGTCACGATTGATTTCAATTTTGTTTTGCAAGGTAAATAGTCAAAAAATTATGAATCATTAATACTATTTGTTTTAAAATTACCTACTGCTTTACTGAGTCAATCCCTAGAAGCAAAGTTGCCTACAACATAAACCTTTTAAAAATAGATAATGTACTATTTATCTTATGGAGCTCGGTTCGGTAGAACACGACCCGTACCTAAGTACAAAGTGGCAAAAGGCTTGAGCACTCTTGCTGACAGTCAAGAGAGCTAGTGCTAACACTCAAAGTTTTGTTTTGATTTGAGGTTTTAGATTTTAAATGACATAGGTTGGCAGAAAACTTTTTTAACAATTGAATTACAGTGAAAACAAACTATTCTTAATTTTGTTACCATTTATTCTACTAACTAATAAAAAATAGAAATAGTTTAAATAATTTTCAAATGAGTATGATAAAATAGTACCTACCTACGACAAAATTATAAAAAAAAAAAAATTATCTGCTTTTGTAATATGTAAATATATTTTTTATAGAACATCTAGATGCCAAGGTATTGCAGAAATATGCTGCTTCAACGTTGTTCATCAGTCCTTGAAGTCGTTCACTAAAAAGCCTACCAAATGTGGCTTTCAGCTAAGTAAATCCTACGGAAGCCGAATTTTATCTGGAAAACCATCAACATTTGGCGAGCTACCTTGGAATTTGATAGTTGAAGAAGTTGGAGAGAATTATAAACCAAATTTATTTTTGTGTGGAGCCAGTTTGATCCACCCAAAAGTTGCACTTACAGCTGCTCATTGTGTTGAAGCTTTTAGTGTAAATCCTAATGGAATTTCAGTTAAAGCTGGAGAGCACAATGTAGAAAGCAATCGTAAGGCATATTTAGCCAAGGTAAGATTTTTTTCGAAAATTTTTATGTGAGCTTTTGATCGTTTTTATGTTTTAAAAAACTTATTTTGTTTCAAAAATAAATTAATTTCAATTCTTTTTGGCCAAAGGAGTCTTGAGAATTTGACTATTTTGGAAAAATACACCGTTTTATTAAAATTTATGGTTTTAAACAGTAAAATTGACACAAAACAAACGGGCATTAAATAAACAAGAATAGAAATATGAAATATGTAAACATCAGAAACAAAAACGATATATGTAACAAAATAGGAAATACCGGTGCAGAGAAAATTAAGAAAGTTGGCAACAACAAAAAAATAAAATTTTTAAGAAGAGAGATAGAAATAGAAAGCAATAAATAAATAAAATAACGATGACGCAAAAACAATACAAACAATAAAAAAAACTAAAGCAGTCAATAACTATATAACAATCACAAATCATAAAACGTGTAAAAATTAAAAAAATAAAAGTAGATAAAATAGTAGACAGATCATTTTCCTATTTAAAAAAAAAAAT
Organism: Lagria hirta; assembly: GCA_947359425.1. Classification (NCBI taxonomy): domain Eukaryota; kingdom Metazoa; phylum Arthropoda; class Insecta; order Coleoptera; family Tenebrionidae; genus Lagria; species Lagria hirta. The sequence goes on from OX375799.1 coordinate 21,937,888, forward strand.
AGCACAAAAAAAAATAAAAAATGCTAGATAGCTAAAAAAAACAACTAACTAAAAAGAACATAAAAAATATAAAAAAAAATTCAAGGCAAACTTGGAAAAAAAATGCAAAAAAATGAGAAAATCTGAAAAAGACAGCAAACAAAGCGACAGTTTAAAACAAAGACGCAACAAACAAAAGTAACAAAAAAATAAATGGTTAAAGAAAAATTGCATAAAGATGAAAAAAGTTGAAATTTTTTTAAAAAAATTAAAAAATTAATTTTTAGTATTTAAAACTCAAACAAATATATAGAAATATTTAAACAAAAAGCAAAAAAATTAAAAATATTTATAGAAAAATTAATAAAAATTGAAAAAATAATTTATTTCATACTGTACTGTAATATTGGGTTTTACGGTATGGTGTAGCCGATAGTAAAACACATTATTACGGTACGGTAGAATTTTTACGGAACTCATAGCTTCCTCATCAATTATTTTCACTTCATGTTGCCGCCGCCATTCATTAAATACCTTGTATTCTTTATTGTAATGCTCCTCAGACTTGAGGGGAATAAGTTTTGCTGTAGCTGCTTTGTTTTTTCCAAAATTTCGTCAGATTTCTTCATATTTTCATCCCACATTTTTACTTTTTCGACTGATCGCAATTGTAAACAAACAACTCTACCGTCCATAGCAACCCCGCTAACCACGATAGTTGTTCCTTTTTGCTTGACGCACGTTTGAACAAATGCATTTTTGGTTCTTCTTAATAATAAAATTGTGAAAGTGTTTCAGTATGAAATAAAGTACTTTACGTTATTCGTCCGGTACTAGGATATTACGTACTCATTGCGCAAACAAATTGTGACTCGGTCGCTTCGTCTGAATTAATTGCTTATTCGTCCGTAATATCCGTCGTACCGGACTTATAACGTAAATAACTATTACAGAGTAGAAAAAACCGAAAAAATTGTTAGAACAAAAACAGCAAAAAGTTAAACAAAAAATTGAAAATAATATCACATTAGAAGAGCTGAAAAGACAAATAGATAAGAAAACTTTAAAGAGATAGGATGAAAAATGAGGGGTAGATCTGTTCCACGAATGAGATGTGTGAGAGGCTAAAAAATGTAATAAATAAAATAAATAACATTGAAAGATAATATTACATATAAAATATACAATATACTACTACAGATAAGGTTAAAAATTGAGTTCAAAGAAAGATGAATTAAAAAGATGTACACATTGCTCGTCAACCTACGCGCAGCGTTTGATAATGTGATTAGAAAAAACTTTTAAGATTGCAGAAGAAAAAAGAAAGAATTAGTGAGAAACACATATGTGAAAAAGCGATATTGAGTGAATGTTTCTATACAACAAATAGATTGAGACAAATGTGTTGGCTCGGTTTACTTTAGTTTCCTTTGTGCTATATACAGCTGAAAAAACAGTACAGAAAAGTACTACAAGTTGGTTTTACGAGTTGAAAAAAAACATCGGAACACAGAATTCTAAATGGATAGAAAAAGAAAAAAAAAAATAAAAGTAGACACAATCAAAAATTCATGCAAATTTGAAAGTTTGAGATCAGATAGAAAAAAAAGAATAAAAATGTTGCATAATTTTTTATTCTTTTAGGAAGAAAAATGATTCTGAGAAAAACAGATTTAATTATTGTCTTCGTTGTTTACATATAGCTTCATTTTTGTCATGTGTACGTACTCTACTGTATTATGACACCAAATATATTATTATTATTATTATAAGTGAAAAGTAGAGAATGAAAACAGTAGAGACAAAAACTACAAACAAAAGCAAAAAAAAAGATATGAAAGTGTATATAAACCAAAAAAAAAAGAAACTAGAGATACAATAAGGAATACATAAGATTATATAAGTACCAATTTTAGCATTTCTTTATGTGTTTTTAATTATTTATGAAAAAAATAGCTAATAAACGAAGGAAAAGTATTACATCAAGGCGTTGATGTAGAAGTTAAGCAAATAAAAATAAATAGTGACCGAAAAAAGGTAGAAATAAGTATCAGTTAACGTTTGCCTGAGAAGTGCTACAAGGAGAAAAAACATAAAATCTTTAGCAAAATTCAAGATGTCGAAAAAGACACAAAAAGAGATAAAAGTTTATAAAACCAGAAAAAAATAGAACACATTAAAAGAAATAAAGTGGTATAAAAATGCATGTTTTAATCAAAATTTAAAGCTATAAACAGCAAGCAATAAAGTTGATATTGTTTAAACAAGTAAACAAGATTTTAAAATATTTTAATGCACATATTATACAGTTTGAAATAAATTTTATTTGACATATTTTTCTAGATTTCTAAATTAATTAATTAATACGATAAACTTGCCGGTCAAAGTAATTTGTCATTGACTCATCTTTGTAGCCAAAAACGTATGTTTCTGAAAAATGACAGACATACGTTTTTAAATTTTAGGATAACTTAATTACTTAAATAACAGTAACGCTTATACATATCAACGTTTGCGACAGAAAGGTGACTTCAATATGTTCGGGAAACCAACAAATTAAAAAATTAAAGAAAAAATTATTGTTTAGAACTACAAAAAAACTACAATACTTTTTATTACTTCTTATAATACACCAAATAGGTGTATTAAACTATGTAACATCTTATTGACTGATCCGAAATCGAATGTTAAATCATGATTAAAACCGTCACATTTTTTCCTAATTTATTTATGCAATATTTGAAAATTATAAATGCATTTTATTTTGTTCTAGAGTCGGTTGGTCGAAGAAGTTATACTCCACGAAGAATACAGCCCTTTTCTAACAAGCGCAACGATTGAAAACGACATTGCACTTCTTTTTTTGTACAAACCTTACACGTTTTCGGATAACATCAACGCTATTTGTTTACCTCATCCAGATTTAAAAATTATAGAAAAAAATTGCATTGTTAGTGGTTGGGGCAAAACTACTCCTAACAACGACAGCTATTCGAGCGTTTTAAGAAAAGTAGGAGTTCCAATTGTAGATAACCAGCGTTGTGTAGAGAGTTTACGTTCAACAGACTTAGGTGTTGATTTTAAGTTACACGAAAGCTTTATGTGCGCTGGAGGTCAAGAAAACAAAGATTCATGTAAAGGAGATGGAGGCAGTCCTTTGATATGCCCTTTAGAAGGTGAAGATCGTTGGGTGCAAGTTGGTATTGTCAGTTGGGGTGTTGATTGTGGACTTGATAAAATTCCAGGAGTTTACGTCAATGTATTTTATTTTCGAGAATGGATTGAAGAGGAAATAAAATATCGCAGCTTGGACACTGAAACTAAAGCTTCAATTCGGTCAAACATAAAAATTTATTCATAATAAAAATTATTAGTTTCTAAACCTAAAACTAACTACCTTAAATGTGTTGTTTTGTGCGTTGATATAATTGGCTACATACCTATTTGTTTATGATAAAACTTTTACTGTTTACATTGTTACAAAAGATATTTAAAAAACACAGTAATACATTTTAATAAATCATTTGCTTTTATAGTTTTAAAATTAATAAAGAGTACATGCAAATCTTGAGTTTTATGCAATATGTTTTAACCGCTTTTCATAATCGAGATGAAGTTGATATAGTGTATTTCAACTTCTTAAAGGCTTTTGACAAATATAATCTTGAATAAAATTGTCATTGCTTTATTTTAGCTTGATACACATCGTGTTTTTTAGGTCTTATTTCTCAAACCGGCAAAATTATGTTAGTATAGGATCCCACTATAGAACCCCCTTCACCGAGCTGGTGAAGGGGGGCCCATAAAATATGCAAACGTTAGACTGACTATTTTTTCCCGTCACAACTCTTGGGTAGGCAGGTATAAACAGGTAACTCAAAACAGTAGTTTGCACCGGTCTGGTTAATGAATGAAAGTTATATAAAAATAAAGGCTATTTTATTACAAACACGGTGGTATAAGGTTGACTGAGAAAACTCAGTCCAGAATTTCTGTTGTCGAATTTAAAAAAATTAAATAATGCTGCGGGTGATACCCATGCAATAGTAGATTATCGCTATAGTAATATCTATACTAAAAAACTAATATTTAATACTTAATATTAAAATAAAAAACATAGTATTAACATAAAGGAATGCTTTTAAAAATTTTTTAAACAAACAAATTACATATATACCTTTGGTGCTTTAACTTTTTTATTTTCCATTCAATTTTAACAAATTATACGTTAAATAAAATCGTTGGCAAAATACTTCAACCTGAGCTAATGTAAAATGCTTTATGACATCTAACTTTTGACAGGTCAAAGGTAACTTTGAAACGTTTAAAAATTGTTTATTGAAAATAGTTTTTCGAAAAATTGAAAATCTTTTGTCAATATATTTTACCACCATTAATAATTATTTTTTTTATTGTTGTTTTTATTTTGTCTGTTAATAATAGAAATAAAGTTTGCAAGATTTGTATTATATATATGATATATTTATGTATTACTATTATCTTTTTATTTACTAAAGATGTATATATTATTTTATTATATACTTTAATATCACATAAAAATATATACACAAATAGGTAATTTAATCCTATATACCGAGTGGAATATGAAAAACCATGAAAGCTTACATACTTTAACATGAAAAAATTGCCGAAAAATTAAGAACTTATAATATCTAATTTTTGAAAATCAAGTGGTTATTTATATTTTTTTATTTATTGTGGATACTGCATTCTGCAGCCGAAGCCAATTACAGGATGGAGTCTATGATATATATATATATATATATATATATATATATATATATATATCTATATATCTATTAACACAGCCATAAGAAAGCAGGTAGTAAAGATAAGACGAGTCAAGTAGGCAAAAAAAACGAGGTTGATAAAAGGAGCGTGCTCGAAATTGAAGCTTCTTTTGAGACCGAGTGGTACACTTTCCCTGGTCCTTTCCACACAGTCCTTTTTAATGTAACAAAGGTTACTTTAAATATCTTTATTTTCTATCGCCTTCTGTGTTCCCTTCACGAATATAGTTACCCAGTGAAAGGGGTCCGCAATAGCCACTTTTTTGTAAGAGAAAAAGGAAAGATCGGATAAGTTATTATCTTTGGCCAATAGGGCTTTAATTTTAATTAAATTTCGAAATAGGGATTTTCGCACCCCGGTAAACAAACCAGTTGTTTTACTTTAAATTACCACTAAACCTCCACCAAACCTCCTCAAGGAAAATATACCATAAGGCCTTCATCTCCATCACTAGCACTTGGACCAATCGAATTACACCCTGTGCGTCTAATAAGGTTGGTAACTTCTTTATTTTTCTGAGGAAAGTTGTTTGAGACTCGTGAGTGTTTGAACAGAAAACAAAGGAAGTTCGTCACTTCCGGGTTACTATTTTTCGCGGTCCAAGTGTAATTGTTTTGTCGGAGGCTTCGGACAAGAATTTGTATAACACTATTCCGTATTAATGGTTTTGTTGACTTATCTATCAATTGAATAGTTTCAAAAACTACTTCATTAACCAATTAATAAAATTAATTAAAATCTTAAATAGTTCAAAAGACAAACACCAAATTGTCAATCATTATACTATGTTAGAATAATGCAGTTAAAATAAAATATATTATTTAAGTCTTATCAAAGTTATTGAATTACGAATTAAAATGTTACTAATTAACTTGTAGATGATGATTTTGTTGAATTGATACAAACAAACATTGATGTAATTACTCAGTTTAAAATTAAAGTATAAGTTATTTCAATTAAATTATTAATTAAAGTACCAATTAGTGAAACTCAGTATTTAGATTTTTAACGTTAGTAAACGTTTCATGAAATAATTTGAAAGCTTACAACTACAGCAGAATACATACACATCTATTCATATCTAGCTTTTACCCTAAAACATATACACACACACAATTTTTTTCGCCCCCATTTTGTTGTAGCAGGTGAAGTTCATAAACTCGAGTAGTAAGATTTATATAACGTTATAAAAGGTAACAGGCCCCTGCGTTTGATGGTCCAATAATCAGGCAAACGTTAGAGGTTCGTCTACGTACAGCACACTTAGCGTAGTTAGCGTTGCAGCATTAATTACAGTGTTATTGCTTTACAAAGTGATCTTACAGCTACCCTTGTTACACTATTGCGCTTGACATTTTATTTGTGATTTATATCACTTGTCGTGCAGTTTGTTTTAGCAGCTGCGGTGGGTTATTAAAGTTTCAATCAGTAAACTCTTAGTGTGTTTTCAAAGTTCAAGGTCTTTTACATATTTGTAATTTAAATAAAAAAATTCCCTGTTGATAATAGAATTTGAGTTTGTTTCGGAAGTTCTAAGTCATATAAAAGTCTATAGTTCGATAATTTGATAGTCATGAGAATGTTGAAGTGCGTACACGTACTAAACAATAGTTTAATTAGCGTTGGAGCGATATTTATATTATGATCTCTTTACAAAGTGATTTACAGTTCTTTCTAATTTTTAGAAAAGACAGTTGACTTTCATTTGTGAATTAACTGAGATTAATTCCACCAGCTCTGCAGTTTGTTCTAGCAGCTGCAATGTGTTTTAAAAATTAAGTTTATCAATAGAATTTTGAATTGTTTGTAAAATTTAAAGTAATTCAGTAAATGCCAATTTATTAAGAAATTTTAATTGAATTATGGAATTTCAGTTTGTTTGTAAAATGGTGTCTTTCTAATTTACTTACAGCATTCTAGTTTGAATATAAGATTCCAGTTTGGGTAAAGTTCTGACTCAATCATTACAAGCCCAATTTACTTACAGCATTCTAATTAGATTATAAAATCACATAACTACTTATAGGATTTTCATGTGCTTATGAGACTCTAATTGGTCAATAGGATTTGATTTTATTACATAGTTCTACACTAGTTGTGAAGTCGTAAAGCTTTTAAGTCAGTTACTGTTAGAAGGTAATAAGTCATTTACGATTAGTTACGGATTTGTGAAAACCGTAAATTCAGTTTGTTTCTTTTAGTTTCAGTAGCCATTATGAAATGTGAGATATTTATTATTGCTATGAAGGCGGCCTCGTAGTTCCTCTTGTGACAGTAAGTGGTTGGTAGCTCGACGAATGACTCCAGGTATTTATATCTAAACTTTAGCATAGAGGTTGTAGACTTGATTGAATATATAAATCATTGTTACATATAAAAAAAAATGACGTCACATAATCATTGGTCTCGTTTATGCAATACTTTTACTACTTTCAAATTATTAAATTTTGTGTTTTTATTAAGTTTTTCTAACAAAAAAATTAGTATACTTTTAACAAAGAGTTTAGTTATTGTATCTAAATTACTATGACAATCAGATACAGTTTTTTACCGCTCTGTTTCAATAATTTAAATAAACTGTTTTAATGTTAAACGATTAGCAATAATACTATTTTACTGGTGTTTGAAGGCAATAAATTTATATAAATCTAATAAAGACTACTGCAAAATATTTTCTTACATTTTTTGTGTTTGTTAATGACAAGAAATCATCATTGTGCTCTTGCGCAGAAGTTATGACACTGCTATAGCAATTGCTGCAAACTAAAAAAAACTCTTTAATCTTAAAAATGACGGCCTTTAAAACTAATAAAGACTAGTTTTTACTTCATTTCTTGTACCTACTTCCAAAAAGTTGTGAGCTAAACGTTCAGCTAAAACAAAGTTTTTTTCATTTTTTATCACACAATACATCACAGTATTGTGTGATATTTACAATATATGTTGCTTCATTGTGTTCATAACTGCCTTGTTTAACTACTGTCTTAAACTCAAATAGGCAAACCACTCTTAGAGATAATTTAAATATGTATGCATCAGGAACTGCCTGCCTAGTTCTAATTGAGCTAAATGTATTTTCCAAAGCATCTTGTGTTAAACGAGAGAGCAGAAAATACCTAAACTGCTCTCCATGTAAATAAATTTGTTAAAAATTTAGAGCTGTCGGTCTAGATAAAATTATTCCAGTCTAGAAAGGCATCCAGTTTTTATTCACAGTTCCACCGTAAGTGACTTTTAGCACAGATCTTAAAAATTAAACTGCTTTCCTGTAATTGTCTTCTTTGTTTAAAGATAAAGCACGAGCGTTGTAACATCTCGTCATTATTTCAAACTATTGTGTCATTATGGTTTTCAGCAATCTTTTTTTACTAATGCAATATAAAATTCCAGCAGCAACATCCTTGTTTAGCAATGCTACACTCAGTCTAACATTCATTGTATCAAAATGTGATGGATGAAGCACATTTTCGTTCAAATACAAACAGATTTTTAAGACATCTCTTTGGTCAATATTATATAATTTCTAAATAGTTGAAATTGATTTATCGTTTACAAGATCGGGCATTAAAAAAAGTTTCTTATCCGAAAGACAAGAATGTGGAATACAATTAATAATTTTACTTTTTTTACCTGCGCTAATGCTACAAATTTTCCACAAAAATCCACCTGAATAAAATTTTTTTCGTATTTTATAGAACTTTTTTATTATTTTAGTTATTCTTTTAAACATTTCTTGAGGACTATATGAATTCCCATTGATTTCATATGCTACAACCTGCTTCCTGTTTGTTGACAGACCTCGTGTCATATAAGCTAAATAAGTGTTGCGAGTTTTGTATTTTCTTCCTCTTTGACAGAAGGTAATGTTGGCATTCTCACTATTTCCGACAGAGTTCTATCAAACTACAAACCTAATAGACATCTTGTCAAAGATCAGAACTATACTGTATTTATTTTCAAGGAAGAGTGCTTCAAAACAAATGCATGCAGGCTACGTGATCATTTCTATGAAGTGAGAGATCGGTCAACACAGAGCAAGCCGCAGAAAAAATCGTTTATTTTATTTTAGACCAAGTTGTTTTGAATTCGGCTTAAATATATTCAAAATTATATTATTTTCACTAGTATTTAAGTGGTTACGTTAAGCTCTTTTTCTGGGAGGACTGGAGTTCTAGGATTAACCTCAGTCTCTGTCTCCGTAGCAGCACACAGAAACAGCAACGAAACAAATGCACAATGCACCCCTGTGCTTTCGGCTGCCAGCCCGGCTCAAATTTCAGGAGCTCGGTATCACTTAGTCTTTATGAATGGATCACGCACTGATCACGTCCTACACATTATTTACTACCACTCTTTCTTGAAAATGAATACAGTATAGATCACTATTCTAAAAACATAATAAATATGTCTGTCTATTAGTATTTTCTTGTAATAATTTAAAAAGACATAGGACGTAGTTTGCAAATTACTTTTCTATAAATTTTAAGTTGGTTTTTGTGAAAGTAAGATAGAATATGATATACTCGCTTTGAGTTTTAGGAGATCAAATATTTCATATAGTATACCTGCCCTAAACTTAAGATTTCTTATGCGATGTTGTAGTGTTCTTACTTTTGGATATGGTAGGTACTGTTTCCTAACTTCCTCTTAACCCTTAGATCCATTAGACCATGTATAATTTCATTGCTTTTGTTATTTTTTCTTCCGACAAGTAGGTCCTCTACAAGTTTGGGATGTCAAAACTCCCAGTTAGTCCAAGTTAAATATTTTTTCTAGATTTAAAGAATTTTTTGTAGCAGTTTTTTTCTTAAATGCGGTATTTTCTTAATGCGGTTTTTAATTTACTTTTTAATTCTTTGATTGTATAAAGCTGATTAATGTTCTCTATTTCCTGCTGGTCAGGCTCCACATTCATATCTTTCTCAAACTGCAATTGTTTACTACTTCAAGCACTCTCATTGGATACTTGATAAAGTGATTCTTCAGAAAGTTTTATTCTTTTTGAATTGGGAATCACTTGATCAACATTAACACTAAGCACATCAGGAAATGCATGAGGTATAAGAAATGTGTTCCCGTCTGCTCTTGACGTTTAAAACTGGTCTTTTGAAAAGTGCTCTTTAAAATTTGAAATACATGAGTAGAAGTTGCGTTACTTTCTATACTTAGTGACTTAAGCCGAAACATTCCGCAGTCGCCATCTATATTTCGAAACAATTACTGCTTTAAAAAAGTGTTTACTAAAACGAATAAAATATAAAAAAGCTTCACAGATTAATAATTGTTATAGCTTTATTTCTCTAGAATTCTAGATCAATACATTATATATTATGAAAAGTCAAATAAAATGGGTAGAACACAAACACAATACTTGATTAATCACAAACGACGATTTAAAATAAAGAGTTGCCTGCTAATTATTCTTCAACATTATAGTAAGCTTTATGGACTAACATGTTTTTCAGAGCTTTTTTGTAACACTTTAAATTTAAACATTTAATAAAATCAGGTGATTTGTTGTAAAATGCAAGTACAAAGTATTTTTTTAAACATAGCTGTTCTTTCAAGTATTTCTAAATTTCTTTCAAAAATTGCTTCTATTTGTCTTTACATACAATAAACGTTGGAAGATAAATAATACAGTCATTATCCAAGCTGCAACTCTGCAACCTACAATACACCGTACGCAATATGGGAGATAGATTTATTCACCATTGGTTACAAATGAATTATTAAGTTGTACGTCAAATTACAAAGTAAAATTAAATATATAAAAAAAAAAACAAAAAACAATAGTAATTAGTACAACGTAAACATTATTCTGTGTACATAGAATATAACAATATTAAAAAATTTATCAGTAAGAATTTGGACATAATTATCTTTGTGAGATAATCACTAACATTTACTTTGACATTGTATGCAGAAACCAGTACCCTGGCCTGATGAGTTTCAATAAAACGAAACAGCGCTGTAGTCAGGTTTGCATAAGACATTACACTTTCACGAAAATGCTAAGTAATATAAATAACCTTTCATGCTTTGCAATATTTCAAAATAAAACATGTTCCATGCTAGGCAAACTGATCACATTGATCACATTAATTCTAATACAAAAGACTATTGTTTAGAATTTTTGTTTTTATCAAAAAGTCTTGTCTTGATTATGGATTTGAAAATTTCTCCTAATATTAGAATTATCGCAATAGGTCTATAATTGTCTAGTTTTTCTGCATTCGCTCTTTGTATATAGGTATAATTTTGCTTATTTTTAAAGAATGAGAAAAGACATTTAAATTCATACATGCATTGAAAATGTGTTTTAAAGGAGTTTTAAGCCGATTTGTCATGTGCTTAATTGGTCGTGTTTTAAGTTGCCTAATTTCTTCTGCATCAGTTGGATAAAAATAACATGAGTTTTTAACGGTTTTGGCTAAGCAAGTCAAGAGATCTAAGATCATAATAGACAAAGTATTTATAAATTTTTTGAGATAGATAGAAAGTAGTTCTAAGTCTTTGAGCTAATATAGTTTTTTTTTAATTGATTCGTATTTTTTACATTTCTGTTCCAATTTACAAATATCCAAGCAGGCTTATGTCTGTTTCCAGAGGTTTTTAAATACCTACTATAAGAAGCTTTTTTTGTTTTAAAGCAAATTATGTTTTTTTGTTAGTTTAAGATTTACTGCTACTACTAATTGTTTGAAGAATTTCTAAATGTTTACGCATGTTTTTTAATTTCTCATTCTACCAGTTTACTGGGGGTTTAGTAGAGCTTTTACATTTTGTTATTAGGAAATTTTTGATGCATTGATTTTCAATAGTAGGCAGCAAACTGAGAACAGAATTATTGATATTTGTCACATTGTCTAGCATGGATAAGTTTTTATTTGACAGTGCTACTTTTAGATCGTCATAGAAAGATTTTAACCTCAATGTAGTTGTTTTGCATTTCCAGCTAAAGACTACAGTTTGGTTTTCTCTTGTATCAACCCTTATTGCTTGAGTCATATGATCAGCAATACGGTCATACATCTGAATAATGTAGATGTTTTTACGTAAGTTGGTGAAAATATTGTTAATGCAGGAAGAAGAGGATCTTGTTACATTTTTCACGTATACCTATTGAAATATTGATTTTGAAATCACCTGAAACTAATGTTTGTCATACTTATGTACCAAGAATCTCAGTAGGTCTAGTGTATCTAAACAGTTATAAACGTCACTTTTACACGATCGATGCAAGGTTATGATTAAACATTTACTCAAGGGCACATAAATGGCATAAAACTCAGCGTTCATTTCAGTACAGAAGTTATTTACGTCTGCTACTTGAAAGTCAATATTATTTTTTGAATAAATGCATACATCTCCATAAAGGTGAATAAAATATATTTAAAAAGTCAATTTTGTTTGTTAAAGATTGAACGTTTAAAGGCGTTATATTGAAGCTATATTTTGTTTTTCCGCCAATGAAACAACCGCGAAATTGAGACACCTGTAGGCCAAACGTTCACATTTTTAGTTTTCTCTAGATTGGATAAGTTTATGGACATCTTAAATCTTTGAAGATCCGAGTTGGAAAAATTCTGTAGGAGTTCACATTTCAGACTTCAAGAGCTGTATTCTTCAAAAATGTTACGACTACTTCTTTGGGGTTGTACCTTTATTCTAACATCTTACATACATATAACATCTTACATACAAGTTTTTAACAGCAGATTTAGTTTTTAGAGCCATTTCTTGTTTGTTTTTACCGGATTCGATGGTTAGAGAAGGCCAAGCGCTTGAAGAACGGTCATCATCTTCCTTTGGTTTTTGTTTGCCTTTTTGGGGTTTCGATGTTATATTATCAACTGGTATGGTCTTTGATTTTTGTTGCTCGGTGTATCTTGCTAATTATTTTTTTGTTTCAATAGATCAATGTGTTCATATAACAAATATCGGTGTCAATGCCAAATACCAACCAATTTACTCAAATAGGCTGCTACACAATGGTTTTCTCAGCTGACACATACGTACTTTGTTAAAGCAGGGGTGGTTCTAACTATCAGTTGGTTTTGCAAAATTTTTATTGCATTTTACGAATACAATACAAACTACTTTCACCCGAATATACGGTTTAAACCATATTATTTATTCTAAAAGTAAAGAAAATGTATTTCTTTAATTTTGAATATGCCGCTCTGCAGGGGAGCATGCGCGCAAACTAAAAGTTCAGTTGTCGAAATTACTTGTAATTATTGGGAAGAGCATATTTAGAATTAATAACATTAAATGTCGTTTCTTTTCTTACAGGTAATATTTTTGTAAATAGTGTAAGATAATCTTATGTAAATAATAAATTGCCTTACCTTTTCTTACAGAGAAACGCAGTTTTTGTTTAAGACCATTTTGCCACTTCCCGTCAATAAAAAAGTCTTATATATAGATTAAAAGCCGACAATTGGCAATGTTAATGGCAATGGGAAAAATAAAGCATAACTTCAAAGCCAATGAAAGTAAAATTTCAAAAAATACTAAAAAAGCTCAAAAGTGCATAAAAGCTCAATGATTTAAAATTTGAATAATTTTTCTTTACACAATAAACTTACATAAAATTGTAAAAAAAATTGTTTTCTTAAATATTTTTTGTCTGTGGTATCTAAATGTAGGTAAATAATTGAATTTAGAAATTTTATTAAAAATAACAGATTTTTCGAAAAATAAGAAATGATCAAAGCACACTTTTCAATAATTACCGGTAATGGCAAAAATGCTATTATCATTACCATTGCCATTACAATTATCATTAAGCAAGTGGCGAGTTGCCTGCTATAAGATTTAAAGCGAGGTTTCTTGAAGTTCATAAAGTTCTTCAAATTTAAAATGTTTTTATTCAATTTGATTAGTTCTTCAGTGTTTTTGATAAGAAAAGTTTTCCTAATTTTTTCATTATTGTTTTTTATTTTTTCGGTTGATGCCAAATATCTTAATGAAAAAGAAAAAGACTGTACGTGTGTGCCAGTAGATCGGTGTGAAGATTATAAAGATGAAATTGTCTTGTACGGAAAAGGAGTCATAGGTCCACGGTAAGTCTAATTTTAAATATATTATACAATTGTATATATTTTATACAGTCTATGACCTATGTTTGTTGTTCCGTCATAATTGGCTTTTGTACAAACAATGAAAAAAATTATCTCGTAGTTATCGTGGATGAATAGCTAAAAAACCGATTGCCGACGTTAAATGAAAAGTCAACTAATGTTTTCGTAAATTTAAAAACAATTAAAAAAAAAAATGTCAGCAAAATTTAATCAAATATGTTTAAAAAAATTTTAAGTCTGAGCTAAAGGTCAAAAATTTGCTGTTTTTTTGTAAAATCAATTGATACTGGTACCGACTTCAACCATCATTTAAAAAGAAAAAATATCTTAATATTCAGGTTGGCTTGTTTGAAATTTCTGATAACTTTTATATCTTATATTTGTGTCAAAACTGTCGATTACCCAATCTAAAAAATCTAGACAAATAATACATATAAAAATGATTTCTTCAACAATGCATTGATTATTATATCATTTTCCATTGTTATTTTTGATAAAAAAAATAGAAACTTACACTAACAATAATTTGTCTTATTTTTTTGGCATAACTATAGCAGATGCATCTAAACATTAGAATATTTATTTCGTAGCTGTTATGATATATTTTTGCATTATAAACTATTGTTTGCAAATTATTTAATCAACTAACAAACTGAATCAAATTGTTGATAAGTTACATTAAAATAAACTGTTCTTCTTGTCAAAAATAACAACATTTACATTCAATGTTGCTAAACTACAGCATATTTTAAAAAGACGTAAAATTAAAAATTTTATGAAAAAAAGATGATAATAAAAAAAATATTTTTCTCAATACTTTTATCAAAATTGTGATATTAACTTTGAGCCATTAAACACGTTTTTGCTTAAATTGTGAGATCATAGAAAGTTTGGGGTAAAAACTATATTTTTTTAACTATACTATGATGTTTGACGCTTTAATTTTTATATTCTTTTCTAAAATTTGTAAATTTTAAGACATTTTATGTGAAACTTTTATTTTTTGGTTTTAACGGCTTGAATTTTGATATAAAGTCACTTTCCAACTCTTTCTAATACATTTTTAACAATATTTAATAAATTTATGACTTTTCTGAAATTTTTCCTAATAATCTGATTACGCATAACTTTTACATAGAAATTATGATAAGTTATATAATATATATTTTTTGATTGTAAGAAATCATTTTTATTAAATAAGATATTTTTTAAAATAGGTACCATGTAAATATCAATGATAAATTGCTCATTAATGTTAAATCAACGCTGATTGAATTTTTAGAAATATTTTTGTTCAAACAAATAAAAGTATTTATCGATTTTATCTATTACACATAAGTTGTTTTTTATGTGTTATAAAAATTTGTTTCATGTTTAAAATGTTGTATTTTGGAAGTGGTTTGAACTCAGCCAAAATTTGATAAAGAAATCTTACAGAAATTAAAAATTTTTAGCTTTTGACGTATTTTTTTATTAAGTTAGTTATACTTAGTTAACATTATATCGTTTATTTAAAAAAACTAAAAACCTACTTTAACTAAACATTTAAAAAAAAATGTTTTATTGCAAAGAAAAAAAAAGAAACATTTTATAAAATTTTTGGTATTATAGCAGACAATACTTAACTAGTTGATTTTGAAAGCAGTGCCAGAAAAACCAAAATCTACAAAATAAGCTTACTCTAAAATTTATATTTTAAAATATAAAAATTTTGAAAATTTCATTTGATGTTTTTATTTATTCCTTTCAATGTAAGTGATAAATAGCTTTTGGTTTTTCATAAATTTATTTTTTTGGTTTTGTTCGTTATAAGAGAAATGTAGTAAGTTTATTATAATAAGTTTCTAACAGATTTATAATTATCAAAATAAACAAAAAAAAATACAAATGATTAAAAATTAAACGATTTAGTTAATGTTTCTTACTTAATATGTAGTACATTACATACATACCGTGACGAAAAAGTATTGCATTTCTGTCAAAAAATTAAGAAGTTGACCGAGACAGGTAAACTTTATTCCGAGAATAACCATTTTGTCAAGGTTTGTATACTTTTTTACCCAAAACTACTCATAATATTAATTTTTCATTCAATATAATTATTACTATAAACATGTTCAAATACAGTAAAAAGCTTTTGAAAACTTGAAAACGCTTAAAAATATTTAATACTGACTCTAGTGACAACCAATTAACTCTCTCGAAGTTATTGCAAGCTACAGCAGAAGATAAAAACAACCTAATACTAGAAAAAAGTTGCAAGCGGTATGTAAAGACTTTTAAGACATACATGGACACATATAAAAAAACAAAAAAAAACACAGTTTCACCACTTTCCAAAAAGTTTTTTTTGTATTAAATCTAAAAAGCTTTTTTTACTACAATGTAGTCATCATCAAAAAATGAATAAAACTGTTCTATTCTCTTCGTGATAATGACCACATTGTTGTCAACAGAGCTCTCAATGAACAAACATTTGGGCAATTGGTAAAACTGTGTAGATTCTGCAGATAGTTTATTGTGCCAAAGTCAAATTAGGAACTTTTTGTTTCCTTGAAGTCGGCTAAAAAACAAAAAATATTAAGAAAAAACTCATTTGCATTTTAAAATCTATAAAACATCATG
The DNA here is from genome assembly GCA_947359425.1 of Lagria hirta. Classification (NCBI taxonomy): domain Eukaryota; kingdom Metazoa; phylum Arthropoda; class Insecta; order Coleoptera; family Tenebrionidae; genus Lagria; species Lagria hirta. Next base: position 21,954,393 of record OX375799.1, read on the forward strand.
AATAATTAATTGAAAAAAAATTGTTACTAATTGCAAAAGATATTGTATTAGTAGTTTAAAATTTAAGTTTAAACATTAAAAAAATATTAAATTTTCGTATTAATTCGTCATTTTTAAACTGGTTAAAAATATACAGTTTTGGTTAAACTAAACTAATTTATATTCAATTTTATTGTTGATTGTTATTATTTTTATTAATTTTTAGTAAAAGCAACCTCCGTTATATTTTTCAGGTTTTACACTTGCGGAGAATATGCATTAATTGCAAAAAAAATTAAGTTGCGACGCAAGTCGACATCAATTTTCTTAACTTTTACAATTAAAACCACATTATTATTCTATATAATAGCAATATTAAAATAAAAGCTATGTGATTGATTTGAAAATAGTCTTAAACGGATACTATCAGTTCACTGAATAATAATAAGATATATTAGGAAAACCATAAATTACAAATTTGTATCAATTTGCTCTAAACTCGAAAATTTTATTGTTAATTAAAATGATAATAAAATATCATTCAATAAACGTGTAATAATAATAAATTTTATTGACGACACTGCTAAGATTTTAGATAATTCTTCTGTCTAAGCGGGTTTACAAACTTAAAAAAAAACTGTCAAACAAGGCGTCAAATTATTTTTAAGAATTTTTAACATTTTGGGATATGGAAGATTCACTTGTCTTGTGTAAATTGTAGGTTTTTTTCACTCGTGAGCCTTAAACGCCTTGTTTCACTCGGCGTGTAATAATAGCTCACTAGTGATATAAACGGCAAATTTACACAAAAAGTCGTAATATTAATAACTATATTATTATTTATTATAACTATTGCTTATTCTTAAACGTTAGAATATTATGTCAAATCTCTCTTCTGATGATAAATATTTACCGCTCAAATATCAGACTGATAATAGAATTCGATAATTTGAAAAGACATGAAAGGTCTCCACACAAGATATTTCTAGTAGAGGTCTATCAAGACAATGTGACAGCAGTATTAGTAAACATAAAGGTAGATTTGAAAATAATGTCGGTTTTTGCAACATTTGTTATGAAAGATTTAGAGAAGAACGTGGTTTAAATATTCACAAAAACAAATTCACACTATTGAAAAACTTTCACTCAGCTTTTGAAAATATACCTTATCAGTGTTTTTTCATCTTCTTGCAATTTAAATACGGATAATATGACTTTAAAAACTTAAACCAAGACGAAATTTTCAAAGTAATCAATTTGTTACTATGAAAATAATTCTACAATTGAAAATAAGATAAGTTTTGTTTATTTTATTAAAATTAAAATTTTTTTAAAAACCTAACTTGCCTAAGAATACTTTTACAAAATAATTTCTAAATTAAAATCCAAAGCAGCGTTTTTGAAAATAATATCACGAGGAACAAGAATTTAAGTGGCAGCAAAATTTGCTTAATTTATCAAATCTTGCATTACTTGCAACAGTTTTAGTGTTTAGAAAAATCTTTTATTATTTTTCTATTGACTTTTGACACATTTTCTAAACTTTAACTATTCTATCATGTCATTCCTGAACGGTTCGGTTGCCGATATCAATGGATTCAGCAAGTGGAGAACACCTCAAAATCCTGATGTTCCACGTCGATTGGAACTTTGTATCCGTAGCATGCAATTACATAAAAGATTCAATCAAACTTAAAACAAATATTGTTGAGAAAATTTTATGTTCATCTAACAGAAAATAGTTTCTTGCGATTAACGAGTTATCTTCATTATCTCATTATATTGCTTCAAGCACAGAAAAAATTACTAATCGAGAGAGGAATCCGAATTTGTCATCAGCAAATACTTTTTTTTAGAAATATTAATCAACGTGCATTTAATACTTATGTAAATAAGTGGAATGCTTTGTGTAGATGTAGATAATAACTACATTAGTTTGATGTTAACTACTACTAGTGTGGGCCGGTAAATTGTTACCGGACTTGTAACAATGTAAACGTTTGTTGCATGTGCAGTGTTCTAAAAAAAAATTACAAGACATTATGAATTCATGTAATATTTATTTGTAACAAAATAAAAAGACAACAACTTTTTCAATTTCAACGGTAATAGATCTTTAGTGGCCGGCTTATTTTTTTAGGTCCTCTAAATACAACATCACTCTAATGTTTCTATACTGTGTGCACTTGCTTCTCAATGATTATGTACAGAGATTTTTTCTTAACTGTATATATACAGGAAATTGTTTTAAGAAATTTTGTTCTTTTTTTTTTGTTTTCTGAGAATAATTGTTGATGGTTGGTAAATTTGTAGATTTTATACTTAAATTCTTTCAGAGTTGTAAAAACCTTGCTTCTGAAAATTTTAAAATATCTGCCTACAATTCGAAGAGGCATCGTATTTTCCTCCTTATAACACAGAATGTGTATTTCCATTTCTTCAGTCAAGACAGAACTGATTCTGTTTCTTTGTCTGGAACATTTATTATGCAGCCCTCTGTGGCAAATTTGTCTGTGATTGTTTGAATTGTTCTAATACATGAAATCGGTCGGTTCGGTATTTTGCCGAAAGCAAAATTTTCACCGTTTTCAAGCTATTGCCGCTCTGGTAGAACCAGAAAATTTAATTTTTCAAATCACATTTTAATTTTCTGGTTTTTAGTGAAATACATTGTAATGATCAATTTTGTGAGATAATTTCAAACAAAATCTGGTTAATTTTTGACTAAATAATTTGATTATAGTTTCCCTCTAATAATTATCATAGTGCAACAACAATGAATTGACGCGTTTTTTAGAAAATTATACATAACCCGTATGTATACAATTAAGAAAAATTTACTGAATTTATATTAATGTAAACCAAAAAAAAATTCATTTTTTTATATTTTATGTCTTTTGGAATAACAATTAAAAATACTTTAAAAGTTTAAACTTTCAATAATAATAATAATAATAAGAGACAGTTGTTTTTTCTACGTTTTTTTTTGGGTTTTTTATTTATAAATCATAGACACAATTGTGTTTTCTATTTTTTAGTTCTGATTTTATTTTAATGGCAAAACTGTTAAACAATTTTGTCGAATTGAGTCAAAAAATTTATTGACAAATAATTTTGTAAAAAATCAAATTTTCTTCAAAAAAGATCTGATAATTCAGACTAATTGTTCCCGAGTAGTAAAGCTTTAAACCCTAACATAGATTTTTAATTTTACTTTTTTGTATTAAAATGTTTTAACAACAGTCAAATTAATATGTAAAAAATTACAAAATGTTGTTTAAAGCAAATTTAGTGCTCTTCAAACAAGATCTGACAATGTTTTTTAATAAAGTATTTTTTTCGCCATTTTGTTTTTATTTTTTTAACCTCGATTGCAAAAATCAAATTAAAAAAACAAATCAGTTTTAAAAGCTTGATTACTCAGAAACGGTTATTAATTGTAAGGCGCCAAATCCATACAAGTGATAAAAAAATTTAAAAAGCTAAACATTAACTATGAAAGTGTTCCAAAGTGTTCATTTAAAAAAAATTTCTGTTAGGTCTACACAAAATTAGACCGTTGCCCGAAAGCATAGCGAACACACTACGCCGCCGTCATGATTATAGCCCAAAATTGTTTATTAAATTAAAAGTTTCTTATTCAACTTGTTTTTTAAAATATACTTGGCACAAAGTGTCTTGTATTTCAATATAGCTTATTGTTATCAATGTAACATTCTCTTGACTTTTAAAAGTCAAAAACATCATAAGTTTTCTAATAATGTTTTTATTATAGAACAATCGGATGCCAAGGTATTGCCGACATATGCTGCTTCAACATTGTTCAGCCTTTGAAGTCGTACAATAAAAAGCCTACAAATTTCGAGTGCGGTTTAAATATATCTTATAAAACCCGAATTATTTCTGGAAAACCATCAGCTATAGGTGAACTGCCATGGAATTTAATAGTTGAAAAAATGACAGACAATCCTAAAACAACTTTATTCTTGTGTGGCGCAAGTTTGATCCATCCAAAAGTAGCCTTGACAGCTGCACATTGTGTTGAAGCTTATAGTGTGAATCCTAATGGGATTTCAGTCAGAGCTGGAGAACACGATATACAGAAGGAGCATAAAACTTATTTAGTGCAGGTAAGACTAAAAAAATGTTTATGTGGCAAAGATTTGTTAGTTTTTACATATGCATTAAACTAAATATAACTTTAAAAATAAAATAAAACAATGTATTTTTGCTGAAAAATGTCTACAGTATTTGGTTATATGGAAAAAACAAACTTTTTGCTGCTAGACACGCAAGGTAAAACAACAAAAAATACGTTAAATCAGCAGAATTTTAAAAATTTCTATCAATTTTACTAAACATTTTGATTCATATTTATGCAAATGCGTCATACAATTTTGTCGGAGACCCCGACAAACAATCATTTTTGTTGCTGAAAACTCATTACCATCCTGCGGTTAACTTACTACTCGTAGGTGAAATCTTAGTTTGTTCAGCATCTACAAACAAACAATATAACTTATGCAAAAATTGTTTCATAAATTGTTTTAATGATTTTTTAATGACAATTACTTTTCTATCGGGAGCTGATTTGATGTCAATCATGCAATTGATTTATTTTACATGTTAACCCTTTAGCCCTTTATAGGTTTTTGGTACCTCTTTGCCCCCTGTACTGTACGTTTGTTTTATTGGTACAACATACATACCAATAAGTTTGGTTGGATGTCACTAACGCTCACTGGTCTTTATATAGACCGCATTTTAAATTTGCCGCTTCAAAGTAATAAACTGTAATATTGCGTATAAATATGGTACAGATTTGTACCAGTGCTCTTCAAAACTTGTGTAGTGTTGTTGTGGTATTATCTGTGGTTTGTTTTAAGAAAATTTGGAAAAAATGGATAGAAAAGTAAGTATTTTTTAAAAACTACAATGCCTGTTTTGAAGGAGGTTAAAATTTGAGTCGAAAAGTTGCTGAAAATGCTAATATCTTGTAATTTTGTAATTAAGGTTAAAAACAGCTCTGTATAAGGTTTTAGCCAAAAATTAATTTTGTTTGTCTGCAATTGTATTTTAAAAAAATATGCTTGGTTGATTGTAGTATAAAGATGGTTTTAGTAATTACGTTACCCATTTTTAATGTGTTAGTATGCTAAGATAATTTTTTTACTGTTTTTTCAGAAATATTTCAACCTAAAAAATCCTGAATATGTAGCTTATCTCTAAGAAACTATAACGGACGATATAGCAGCAGATTCTGACCAAGATGGTAACGATGACGCTGATGATAATCTTCCTTTGCGAAGAACTTTAAGTGTAGAAAATGAAAAATTCAGAAAATGAAACTGAAGTTCAAGATGAGCTTACTTCTAGAACTCTACATTATAATTCTGATCAGTGTTCGAGTAGTAATCAAGAATCATCTGATGAAGAGCATCCTCATTGGGTTAGAGCTTCAAAAGATCCTAACAATTTTAATAATTTTATGTTTACTCAACGTTTCATACTTACAATCTCTGTGCAAATTAAAATTGACAACCCAATACAGATCTTTCCGAATGTACTGACAAAAATGTTTTTACAATATATTGTTGGCCAATCTAATCTATATGCTTTGCAAAAAGGAGCTGTGCGGAACAGAGGACTGGATGAACAGAAAGCTTATATAGGGATCCTGATCATAATGGGCTTTGATCAATTACTCAGTATGAGACTTTACTGGAGCACCGATCCTAATTTTACAGTGCCTTGCATTAGAGACATAATGTCCCTATAACGTTTTTCAAAAATGACTAGATTTTTGCACCTAAATGATAACTTTCAAAAGCCAAAAAGAGGTACATCTAATTTTGACAAACTTTATAAAATACGACCTTTTGTTAAATATGTTTCAAGAAGGGCCAAACAAATTTTTAGTCCTAGATATCTGTCAATCGACAAACCTATGATCAAATTCAAAGGTCGTAGTGGCCTAAAACAGTATATGCCAATAAAACCCATGAAACGGAAATTTACAAACCATATAAAACCGGGACTTTCAGTTCTAACTGGAAAAGAAAGGAAGCCATCCCGTTGGCCGACGAGCAGTGGAAAATTCGAAACGACTGAAAAACATTTGCCTATGAAAAGCACAAGAAAACAGTGTTGCCAGTGCAGCACACTCAACCGCCAACAAAGAAGTAACATTACGTGTACAGAATGTAATGTCGGCCTATGTTTAGAGTGTTTTGTCCCAGACTATAATTCATAAAGCTGTGGGAATTGATACGTGCACAAATTAAGAATAGGTTCCTTTGTAAACAATGTCTCTTTTATAATATCATCTCAATAAGGGTCTCAATAAAAAAAGACCCTTATCTCTGTATACAAAAATTACCAGTTCAAATATACATACACAAAAATACTAAAGTTAGAATCTTTAACTCTTTAAAGACATTTCTGCAAGTTTAGTTCGTTAAGTTTCTGCAATTATTCTCATTATGCGTTTTTGACAGATATTGACGTTTTCAGCAATCGGCACAAACAAATTCTATATCGCAGCCTAGAGTCAACTTAGGGTAATGAAAAGTGAGAAACTGAGACGTATTAAGAATCAACTTTATACTTCTAAAGAAATTAGTTTTAGAGAGCCAATGAGTTTAGTTTTGAAATAACATTAGATCATAATAAGAATATAAAAATCAATAAAATTACAAACATTATACAAATTTTAAACTAAAAGAAGAACAAATGCCATAAAAAGAAAGTAAAAAGAAGAATGATTTATGTTATAAGAAAAATGTGAAAAACTCTTTCCTAAATGAACTATAAATATTGTTGAATTTTAATTTTATAACGTGTTAAGCCAACCGTTTATTTTTTTGATAATTTTTTTATCATAAATTTTTTTAGAATTTTATATTGACAATTTTGACATATTTTAAATATTTATTATCTTCATTTTTGAATATCGTTACAATATAGAATTATGCTAATGTCTTTAAATCTTTTTTATTTTGCCTATATAATTTTTTTGTTTTTCATTTCTTCATTTTTTCAATTAATTTTTTTTTTACTTTTGTTTACTATTATTTGTCTTATTTAGCATTTTTTTTATTCTAGTTTATAGTTCCTTAAAATTTTTTTTTAATAGCAAATATACACGTGTTTCCTTTTATTGTTGTTTTAATCTTGTGATTTTAAATTTGTATTTTTTCAATTTCAAATCACAAAAGTATTAATTGAATAATAAAAAACATGTGAAATAATAAACAACATTTTTACAAAAAAAAAAACAAAAGTTTGTACACTTTATATGTCTCTTGTTTTTTCATTTATATGTTTTTTATAACTTGTAGCGTCAATAAACAGATGTTATTTTAACAAATTTGGTTTAAAAACTGAAAGCTAAGTTGTAGAATGTCACAATTAAAAACAAACAGAGTTTAATCTACAAATCGTTTGTCTCTCAAATTGTCAAAGCAAATATTTGCATTGTTATCTTTTAATCTGGTAGATTTACTAGGTGTTCTTTCAAAGATAGTCAAATGGTTAGTTTTTGCACTCATGGAAAAACAATTTTCCTACACCCCGATGTTTTTTACTTTGCAAGCAAAACTAGAAAAAGATTTTCAAAACAGTTTTTTTTTATTTGAATAAAAAATGACAATTAATAAGATCATTTTAAATTTAAAAAATGAAGTTATCGGCGAGTGCAACGTTATCAACTAAAAAATAAAAATAAAACTAAATAATTTATTATTAGGAAAATACGAGTTATTCGTTGCAAAAAGAATTGTACCTAACTTTTTCGGTACGAAACTCCCTCCATTCGCACTAATGCAAATCAGTCGTGCTGCAAACAAAGTGCTCATCTGGGAAATTTGACTTTCCGAATTTGTTAGGTAAATAACTATTCAAAAGCTGTTAAGTAATAATTTACATTTCAAATTGTAAAAAACTGTTTAAAAAAAAATTAACCCAGAACTTTTACAATTTTCTTTGATATAAAGTAATTATTGTCTTCTAATTTGTTTCAGAACCAATTGGTAAAAGAAGTTTTACTTCACGAAGATTACAATCCTTTTATTACCAGTTCTACGTTTAAAAACGACGTTGCTCTTCTATTTTTGTATAATTCATATCAACCTTCAGATAACATCAACACTATCTGTTTACCTAATCCTAGATTAAAGATTATAGAAAATCGTTGTTTGGTCAGTGGGTGGGGCAAAACTATTTCTGAGACCGAAAGCTTTTCAAGCATTTTAAGAAAAATAGAAGTTCCAATTGTAAATAGACAACGTTGTGTGAAAAGTTTACGTTCCACCGAATTGGGAGTTGATTTTAATTTGCATGAAAGTTTTATGTGCGCTGGAGGTAGAAAAAATAGGGATTCGTGTCAAGGAGATGGAGGCAGTCCGTTGATATGTCCTTTAAAAGATGAAGATCGTTGGGTGCAAGTTGGTATTGTCAGTTGGGGAGTTGGCTGTGGACGTGATGGAATTCCAGGAATTTATGTCAATGTGCCACATTTTAAAAAATGGATTGAAGAGGAAATAAAATCTCGGAAGATTGATACTGAAGCTGAATCTGAAGCTTCTATTAGGTCTACTTTCTAACATTTACTCACAATAAGATATTCTTTAAACTTTTATAAAGTTGTGTATATATGTATTTGTATGTTGTATAGTTTTTATACACTGTGGCTTCAAAAAATTGACTTACTGCAAAAATTGTTTTACTGCAATGATCAAATAAAAGACTTTCGGTGGCGTAGAAAATTATTTCAATCAAAACATTTTAAATTAAATCAAAACCAAGTAAAAGTGCTGTAAAAAAACTAAGTACTGCGCTTATTCCACACTCAAATAAAGAAACAGCTGTGAGTGAAGAAAGTTAAGCAGCAAATAAATTTCCTGCTTCATCAAGGTAGTGCATTCAAGGACATCAATTTTAAAGACGTATTTTTTACTTGCTCTTTCAATTTTTTCACTTTTTTGTAAAGCGCAGTAGAACTTTTTAGATTTGATTTCGTGACCTGACCCCTATCATATTATGTCGGAGTCGTTCTCTTGTTATTGTTTGACTGCTTACCTGTTTTAAAACCTTAAGTTTGGCTTCAACATGTTGATAATATTTTTATCATATGGCTTTATGGTAAAGACAGTTTTCCAGCATTTTTGAATCATTTAAATAGTTTAAATCGAAAGCCTACACATACAGATCGCTTCGCAATCTTCATACGACATCACACTATCATTTTGCTCAAAAACTGTCGCCAAATCTTTGAGTAATTGCGCTTTTTTGGTTTTTCAAACATTAAATCTCTAAGCAAAACTAGACCGGTTAACAAAGAGCCCAATAGTGAATATAAAAAATAGGATATTCAACGTATTATAAACCACCATCGACATCCTCACACAAAAGCGGGTGAGTTGAAAATTAATACTGGAACTGCTTTTCTTCCATTTGTTTATAGAGCTAAAGACAAAATTGGCATATTTATTTATAAACAACGAGTGGTATTCTCGACCATACGTGATAAAATAAAATGATGAAATAATTCTGTATGAGTGTGATTTATTGACATTTTATTTCAAATGGCATTTTCTAATGCAATTCAAAAATTAAACATTTATTTATTTGTTTTAATAATGCTAAATATCAACTTGTGATGAATTGTAGTGTGCCTACTTCTACTGCTTCAATATTAAAAAAATATATACTCTTTTTCGTTTTTTGTTTGTAATTTTGACTGAACCTTAAAGTGTACGTTGCTGTAACTCGTAACGTGATCATACAACTTACCAAGTTAAAACCTATTATTTAACTTATTATTTTATTATCTCATTTCATCGCGTATAATCGAAAATATTATCCCAAGAACAGCTTCTGAATCGCTTGCAAAAATCTTGGAAATTGTACTCAAAAGGCAAATTTGACCCCTGTTGTCTAAAAGTGTTTATAAAAATTCTGAGTTTTTGTAGCAAAGTTTACATTAGAGAAACAGAACGTTCAATTAATCTTCGGGTTTCTGAACATAAAAATTGCATAAATTTGTGTTTATGATTACAGTCTTTACTAGCTGAGCATCATTTAGACACTAGTCACCAAATTTATCTTTGATTTGTAAATCAAGAGTCTTCTATGACAGCAAAAAAGTCAGACAAGCAATCGAAATAAAATTGTAAAACACTCAAACAATTTTGATGGAGATTCTGGTTATTATCTCTCAAAGATTTTAAAAACTTGGTCTTGATGATGCCTTCAATTTTTTACCATTTTGTCACGGCCTTCATCAAAAGATGTCAATTTTTCAATGACTTTGAGTCGTAAAAACTTCTTCGATGCTGTTATTGCTTGGAAAGGTTAAAAGATAACTGAAAATATTGAAAAAAAAACTAAATTATTATTTGTTGCAGCGGCCGTGAAAGGAGTCAAAATCAAAAATGATCAGACCCAGAAACAACAGTTTGTAAAAGTTAGGCAAATAATAAGTTTCATGAAAATATTACAAGTGACAAATCCTCTCTGGACTTAATAAAAGTTCTTTTCCGTGCATAATTCATTTAAAAAAAAAATATGTACAAAATCTCATTCAAATTAACTTATCTCACCTAACTTTAATTCAACTTGATTTTTAAAAACTTATAGAAAGGTAAGAGTATTATAGTTTCATTATCTTACACGCTCAGGTTACTTTATAATTTTGCTTTATATACATTTTTTTAGATCAATAATAATAATAATAATAATAATAATAATAATAAAAATAAAAACATAAAAGTAAACATCTTCAAAAGTCTTATATTAATTTGTCAAAAAGTTTTGTAATAATAATAAATTTGTATTATTCAGAGAGAAAAAACATATTTTGTTTTATCAATTAATAAAATAGAGTTGATTGTACTTTTATTTTTGAAAAAAAAACAAAATTTAAAGTTTTTGCAAAAAACTAAGCTGACACTTATTTTAATTTTTTTTTAGGTTTTATTATATTTGAGATTTTATTACATTAACCAATTTTTTTTTAATTTTTTATATGAAATGAGTGAAACTATACATTAACAAACTACTCAAGTGTTGATCCTGTAACTAATAAAAATAAAGTTTTTAGACAATATTTTGTTCACAAGATCTAAAGGTGCTGCTAGACTCTCAAAGATCTCATACAATTTAACATGAAATGAATCATTATGTGAAATTTGTAAAAAATATATAAATGCTTAAATTTACATTTGTTAAAAAACTGAAATTTATAAAGACAAAAACACAAAATAAAACCAAACGATAACATAAACAGAGTCAAAATTCGAAGTTTAAAAAAAATTAAAGTTAAGTCTTTTTTTTCATCTACAAGTATCTTTTTGTAAACCTAATTTACACCAAAAAAAAATTATTTTTTTTTGTACATATTGATATCAATATTGTATCTAAAATCTAAAATTTATAAGCAGACTTCAAAAATTAAGAATAAACTTTCAAACTTTTCCACAATCAATTTTGAAAAACTTGGTTTATATTATTTTCAAGAGTAAATAGAGACCAAAGTATAAAACAATAACAAAAATTGTTATTGTTTATTATTGTTATTATTCCCTATGATTTCCGAAGGAATCTAGTACCTTATTATCGATCCAATAACGAGAGAATAAGGCTTTGCTTCATTCCCGATTGAAAAGAAATAAATTTAAAACTGAAATGAGTAGGTATGTATATTTTAGTATTAAATAATTTTATATTTATCTATAAAAACTTAATTTTGTTACTTTATGAAGTAAATTTTACTTATTAAAATGTCAAAATTTATATTTTCATGAAATATACTATTGATTTACCTTAATTATAAATTTATTTGATATCATGTTATTATAATTATTAAAAATATAAAACTATAATATATGATTGAAAGTAGCTGAATAATTCTTTTAGAAAAGTAAATAGAAATATGTTTTTATACAATTTTTTGCTAGAAAAAACCAATTTTATTTATATAAATACTAATAATAAACTTAAAATAATAATTTAGTAAATAAGCCCCAGCGATAAAAGTCGATAGTGAATCTAAAAGGGATGAATTGTTAATTAAAGTTGTAGAAAAAAACAAGTAAGAAAAAGTGGTGTTGGCTCGTCTGTCCTCCGTTTGTATGCATGCGTGAATACATAGAAGTATAAAACAAAACTTGAACAGACAATTTTGATAAGAAAGAAAAATTTTTTATAACAAATAAAAAAATTAAAATTACAATTTTTTTTAACTACTTTTGGCTTGTCCGTTTGGACCAGAATTGTTGATTTAAAATATATTAGAGCAAGAAAAAAATATAAACAGACGTTTTGTTAATGACGCATTGCCCGCAATTGGAGTTTCAAAATGTAGTTTTTTTCCGTAATTTTTTTTTACTTTTGTTCGTTTGTTTCCTATTAGATAAGGTTTATACAGTTTAAAAAAATCACCAAAAATAAAGAACAGACGTTTTCAATTGGTATGAGAGAAAAAAATTAATTTTTTGTCAAAAAAAAACTTTTCTCGCCTAACCTCGAAAATACATTGTGGGTTTAAAATAAATAAGCGAAATGTTTTTTTATCAAAAGAAATAATATTTTGCTTTATATAAATACGAAATTAATATTGGCATTAATATCAACGTCGTAATGTCTTTCCAAATTATCATCTTCGTCATTGTGATCTTTAAAAATATCTAAAATTAACAAGAAACACTATAGAATTGAAAATTAAATAAACATTAAACGTAGATCACGACGGAAGAGAAAACAGACTTTTGACAGACGGAAAATGATTTTTCCGGCGAAGAACGCGCCAACAAATTTTTTTTTGGAAGATTTTTATTTATGAAATGTGACAATTTATCAAGACAAATTGTCAACAGGCGAGCGAATATAATTGGCTATTTTGATAACGGCATCCCGTACTATTATACTGTATACTGTGATCACCTACATTCTGAAATAGCTCGACTTATTTTGCTCTTTTTAAAACGCATCTGCGATATGGTTTACCCTTCTGGGAAAATTTCAAAATTCCACAATTGATCAATAAAATATGAGACAAGTTGCATAACTCTGTTATCACACAAAATTCTTATTTGTTTTATGATAATAGAAATAGTCAAAAGCTGTAAATTTAGTAAATGTGATAAAATCGTACTTTAAACTTTGATTTAAAGTTTCCAGTTTATGACAAAAACCTTAACGTTGATTATAATTGAATTTTTTTATAGTAACTTTTAAAAACATAAAGATATTTTGTTTGGTTGTGTAATAAGCCTTCATCACATACAGATGCAAATAACTTTGTGGAGAAATTTGAGGTATTCTCAAAGAAATCGGAATAATATAAAAATTATTTAGTTGGAGGTCATACAAACATAGATATTTTAGCTTTTAGTGTAGGCGCTATAGGAAGTTGAGTAGGCAAAATGTGAAGACCGGCAACTATGTTCAAATTCTCTTAGCTGAGATACCAAACAAAAGAAAAATTTATAATGCCGGCAGATGTGTTGGCTCTTTTTTTCTGCCCCCACCTTTACTCTCACCCTATGCGTCAATGCGGCATAGCGCTTATAAACTATTTAAAAATATAAACTATTTTTTGCACTTCCGCACCGCGGAGTTTTTTACTTTGCTGCAAAAGTTTGCAATGTTTTTTTATTTGAATAAAACTATAGCAACCAAACAATTAGGCCATTTTAAATTTTAAAATCAGATAATCGGCGAGGGCAAACGCTGCCAATGTCGATACAAGTGATGAATGTGAGGAAGCAAAAGCAAAATGAAACAGCATGCTTGTTTTGCGATAAAACGAGTGATTGAGTCAAAACGGCAGAACCACAATCGTTTGAAAAAATTCGAAGAAAAGATAAAATAAGCAAAATAATACAGACTTCATCAAACACAATTGTGCTTGGCATCAAACTTGTATGGCAAGTTACATTAGTGAAGAAAAAATAAAGCGTCGAAAATCAGCATTATATAGCCAGGAAAATGTTTTTACTTTAACCTTTTTTGCAGAAGCTGGTGTTTCTAAATTTGTACATGTTCGACACTCATCAGCTATTAAATTTATTAAAGACTAGAAAAGCTTAAATTGTGGTAAGAAAACACGAAATAAAAATATAACACTTTTTTTCTGTTCATAAATGTCGACGGCGGAACAAATTTTAAATAGTGCTTGTAAAAAACAAGATTATGTTTATGCCAAAATTAGCACTTGCGAGCATTCAACGGATTTATTTGCAATAAAAGTGAAGTATCATAAACATTGTTATCGCGATTATCTTCGACTGCGAAGAAACTTAACAATTCCAGCAGGTAGACCTGTAAATATAATACAACATGAATTACATAAGTAGATCTACATAAGTAGAGCTTCTCAAATGTCTCTATAATAGACTTTTGAGAAGCTGATTTATAAAATTAAACATCAGTATAAAACTAATTCTTTTGAAGTGTTGTTCTGTTGGCTAAGCGACTAACTGAACTCACAGAAATAGGAGATGCAATTGTTGAAAATCGCGTTATAAAATCGCTTTTAAAAGAATTAATAAAAAAGCTTTTAAAAGAATGTCAATTACCAGATACTTAACTTTTATACAAACCTTCTGAAAATTAAGTAAATTTAATCAAAGTGACGCCTACAGCTGAACAGAATGAGTTTAATTTAAAAATGTTAAACTGCCGAAAAAATTTTTATTTGCAAGAAAATACGCAGATTTTGATACCAAATCATAAAGACACCAGCTATTTATTGAAAAACAATATCAAAACAATTCACAATTTGATAGTTTGTTCTCGATTTTGTGTAGGCTGCAATAGAGTTAAACAGAAAATAATTTTTGCTGCTAACCATCAACAAACTCTATACATGGATAGACTCCGTTTTAACAAATACTCTCAACTGAAATCTCACTTGTTTATACTTTTGAAATTAGTCCAATTATACTCCAGCCACGAACATCTAAAGACATAGTGTACACTACAGTCAAAAAGTATGTCAACGTAAGGCTTGCATTTGGTAAAAAAGTAGCAGTACTTTCATGAGATATAGCAATCTATCTTATTGTTAAACAATATTCAACAAACAAATGAAGAATTTAACAATTTAATATTGAGAATAGAAATGTTTCATTTACAAATGATTTGTTTGCGCTGCTTGGGTGAATATTTAGAAGGCTATCGACTCCAGACTCGACAGTATGTTTATTAAAGCTGATATTTATGACACAAATACTTTATCTTCAATCCTCAAAGGTACCCAGTACAGAAGAGTATTGGAGCGCACAAACTCTTGTATGAAGCTTTGAGAAGAATACAAATTGCCGAATTTATTGAAAGCATAAATGATTTCCAAGATTATATACAACAGCTAATGAACGAAATATTTAACTATTGTGAGATAGTTAAAATTTTAAAAAGTTTAGTTATGGCTGAACTAGAGACATTTTTTTTTCCTAATCACACAAATTGCATTCGCAAAGTGACTCTTTATTTACAAAATATGATGAAACCACTTTTAGAAGTTGTAGATGATATCAAGAGAGGAATGCTGTCGGCAAACGAACAGAACGTAAAGACAGAGTATCTATAAGACTACATAAAATGTCAGATACTACACAAAAGACAGCTGACTCGTCCGCCATTTTGGAGCTAATCTCCGAACTCCGAGTGGTGCCAGATTAGGGAATTGGTTCCAAGTTCTAAGTATTTTTTAAACCAACAGAAAAAAAAAGATTTTTTGAAATAATTTTGACTTATCTAGATTATTTACCTATCATTTTCTTAAAGTATTATCTCTATTCCTTCTCACGATTACAACTCGTAGCATAACAAAAATACTATTATTGATACTGCTTACACAGCTGCCCGACAGAATATAAAATTGCTAATCTAATAAATTATACAAAATGTTGACTTGCGTTTTTTTTTTCTTCCAATATTAACTATTTTCTTATTTATTTTATTTCATTTTAAACAAAACTTTAAAATTTATAATTTAAAAGCGTTCTCTTTTGCTAAAAAATGTTAATAAAATAAGTAGTTTTTATTTACCTCTAAAACCTCCATAATATTCTTGATGCACGTTATCATTCAAAATTCAAATTAACAAAAAACAAGAGTAAATCTTTTCATATAAAAAAATTATTTTGTGTCTATTTGTTTGAGTAGTATGTAATCCATTATCCCATAGCAACAAAAAAAATTGAAAATACCTACAAACGCTATTTTTAGGTCAAGAATTTATGTAATTCTCCGACAATAAATTCTAGTTTATAAAGACTATAAAACATATAAGACTATATAAAAACCCAAAGGGATTTCTTGCGTCCAATGTTAAAAAATAAAAAAAATTTTTTTGTTTCTTGCAAATCTAGAGGTTTTTAAAATTTTAGGTAATTTTCAAAATTAATTCTGATAACAAATGGCAAAACCTGACACTTAACAACCCAACATTTTTCACAACAGTTATAAGTAGTAGTTATGAACGATTATCAACAAAATAACATCATGCCTGTAAAAGAAAATAGAACTTTTCATAACCAACCCCAATTTATAAGTCCTTACTATATATTCATTATTTGATATTCTATGCAACATTTATTCACATTCTTCCATATCTACCATGAATCGCACAAAATACAACCAGCGGGCTGTGGCTAATAGTAGACTTTCAAATTAATTGCAATAGATTTAGCTCTAAAATAGCGCACGAGTCAGCTACCCTTTATAGAGTAGTTGTACGACAGAGTGTGACATCATAACAAAGGAAGAAAAATATTAACTAAACGTCAAAATTTCTTTGTCTTCAGTTTTGACAATAATCTGAAAATGAATATGTTTTTTGTCACTTGCAAATACCACAACCAACATGGTGTACAATGAAGTTTTAAGGTAAAAATAATACAAAATAAAAATGTATAAACTTAAAATTAAATAAAGCTTTAAAGTAAAAATATAAATAAAAAAATTAAAAAACTACATAAGTAAAAAAATTACACTTTAATTAACTTGTTGAAAATTAGTTTGAAGGTTAAAATCTTTGTTTTTAATTTTTGATATTTAGACAAACGTTTTAATTAGCAGGCTTATAAGTTAAACTATTAAACTATCTTTATATATCCCAAAATGTTTTAAAAAAATGTTTACTTGTGCGAAGCCAGAATTATGCACTAGTTTTTTTTTTATAAATTTTTGTTTTTTCCTGACGAGTTCCAATTGATAGTATTTGACAAATTTTCGTTTATTATTTCTAATAATATTTTATTATTTTTCATATAATGTAATATTATTTAGAAAAGATTGAATATTTTTTGACAAATTATCGAAGTCATATTGAAATTAACTCACCTCAAAATATTTGTAAATCTACAATATTTGGTACACCATTTTAATTTTAATTTTTATTATATTTTTTTCAAACTTTGATAAAATTGTTTCTCACTACTTTTAAATTGTTTACGAGTATTTTTAACTTTTCTTGACAACGCTTTTTGATAAACTTTAAGACGTTTTAAATACAAGCTTAATTTTTGTTTCAATATATGTATCTTTTACAGCCTGAAAAAAAAAGTTGAATTCCTGATATTTTATTGATAAATAAAAATATTTATTTGAAATATCATAGATGCATTGTGTAAATAAATTGAACGTGTTCCTCTTAAATATTGAGTAATTTGGTCTAAGTTTTTTCTAATTGAATTAATTTTTGTTTTTAACCTTTTTTGTTGCTTTGGGTTTGTACTGTCAGATATAAATTTCAAATAAAACTTTTTGAAACCATTGAATCTAATTGCAACGATACAACTACAGTATCGACAATGTCATGTGATGTCATAAAAAAATATTTGAATTTAAATATGTTAGCGTACTCTTGGTGTTTAAAATAGGAATTAATGCATTAAATTTTTTGGTATATTTTTGCTTGGCTTATCATTAAGACTGATTATTTCAAAGTCATCAGAAGGTTTAATAAATTTATCCTTTAGTTGTATTCTTGTAGGTTTAGATAATACGAAAACTCAATTACTCTAAATTTATTGGCATTTGGGGTTAGACTAATAATTCTATATTAAGACAGAAGAAGTCCTATTGCCACTCTCCAACAAATACTCCGAATCATTTATTGTAATTTTACTTGTGTCAATGTCCAAATTATTCGTTTCCAATGAGCCAGACTTGTCAAATTCTAGTTTTAGAAAATTTATAACTTTTTATGAAAAGAATCCCTTTTTTTTTAATAGCCTGTTTGCGATCACACAAATTTTGAATAAAAATGTTAATATTTAATATTATTATTTGTATCTGAGTTTAAATTAAAAATAGATTTAAAATGTTTAAAAAGAATTATTATTGACAAGAAATTTTGTAGAAATAATGCAAAGAGCAAGGCGTACTTTGCAATTACTGCTAATAGCATCATTACGTTATCAGGTATTATAATTACCTACTACCATATAATTATTATCAAATAAGAGATCTCTGCCATAAAAACTGAAGCCTTGTCTTTGTAAATTCAAATAGTCTGTTATAGTCCACAATGTTTTCACTAAATGTTCTGTTTTCTTTACTGTTTTGTCTAAAATTGTGTGTTTTTATCATAGCTCCATTGTCTGTGGCTCTTCCTGCACCTCTTAAACAAAATGGAAGAAAAGACTGTACGTGTCTGCCTATAGACAGTTGTGATGATTACAATGATGATACTGATAAACTATACAGAAAAGGAAATGTAGCACCCCGGTAAGTCAAGTTATATTTAAGTTAGTTTTATTGCGTCTTAATTTGTTTCTGTACGTATGATCAATGCAAAAAACTATGTTGTATTTATCTTTATTTGCTAAAAAAACCATTACTAGCATTATAACAAAAATTTTTAGTGTTATTTTTTTAATTTATAAAATTGTTCCATCTTATAACTCAAAATGGGATTGTTTAAAAATTTATTCAAACAAGTAAAAAACTTAAAGTCTTCCCATAATTTTATTTTTATTTTTCAATAAATGAAAAATTGAAAAACTACATATGTTTCGGCTTATAACTTATCTTTTGACAAGAGCCATCATCAGGTTTGAGTGGTGTGTTAACACCGAAGATGGCTCTTGTCAAAAGATAAGTTATAAGCCGAAACATATGTAGTTTTTCAATTTTTCATTTATTGAAAAATAAAAATAAAATTATGGGAAGACTTTAAGTTTTTTACTTGTTTGAATAAATTATTTTTTTAAACCTTTTTTTTTATTGTATTATCTTTCTATAGTTGCAAATATTTCTGTATACCATAAGGTTAGAAATCCCATAACACGTTAGATAGACAAAATAAATAATTTATTAGAACTAATAACATATTATCATAATATAAAACTATTTTTGAACATTAATTTCAATATCTTTACAGTTATAAAAACTGAAAAACATATCATTCTTATCTATCGCAACTGCCACATCTCCTGTAGCTCTTCCAGATGAGTCATCACACATTTTCATCAATTCTTTCGTACCAGAAGCACTTTTCATACACACCCTGGTGATTTAAGTTTTTTGCGCAATAGAAATACTCTTTTTTAGATTTTGTTCTATATATCCCCTTGCAACCTTGTTAGACTCCTATTCACCTAACTCTTGCCGTTCTAACATGTCTCAACAGGCGTTTACAAGTATGATCGCCGAAGATCTTGTAATACTAATACCGTGGTTAGTGTGCATAGCTAAATTTACGAGTTTGAGATATGTAGCAATTTTATTTATGCAGGAATTTTGCATAAAAAAATACATGGCTAAATAGTAGACTTTTCATTTTTATGAAAAGTGTATGCGTAATATATAACGTATGATACAATGAATTCTCTATGCGTAACATGCGGTTATGAAAATTACAGGATTCACATCATCCTCAGACACAATTGCAAAAAAATTTTATTTGTAAGTTTTTTAATCAGAAACAGTAAAAACCCCGTCATTTTCTAAAATCTAAACTCACCAATTTATTCGTTCTGCAAGCTCCAGCAGGTCCAATCAAAAAAGCTACTTTTGTAATTAAAAATGGTTCATCTGGAGTTGTGCGCAAAATTTTATCAATTTGTTTTTTGTCTGTACCAAAGATTTTTTATAACGGTGTCCAACATTCTTCTTTTGATAAATTTAATCAACGAAATATATTCGTTTATTTCGATTCTTTTAGTTTCAAACAAGCTTCTAGCATGGAATATTTCGATCATAATAATAAAGAGAAATGCGCATTTAAAATTTTTATAAAATACGTTAGCAAAACAAAATATACAATATTCTTTTTTGTATTAAATTTTTGACTTGTCTGGCCACAAAATAATTTTCACATTTTCTACTAACTTTAAAATGCGTGCGGAGACACTCAAATCTTCTATCTCCTATATCAGGAAAGACCAAACATAGCAAATTTTTTGACACATTTTTCTATTTAATGTTAAGAAAATCACTGTTTTGTTTTAAATATTAATATGTTTGCTTAGACAATACGATAAAGCTGTGAATATAATTCACATATTTGCAATTTAAACCATTTCGGACGGTGCTACGCGACGCGGCTATTGCCTCGCCGGCTGGCAACGTCTTTGATTGTTATAATTTGCATAATAATTTTGATATACCTATCAATAACAATAATTAAATTTTCTTATTCTTTTTAAATAAGTAAAATTAAGATTAATAAATTAAAAAATAAAAGCTAAAAAGCATTTATAAACAAATTATGAGCCAATAATGAACAACAAATCGGTTTTTAATGGTTATTGCCAACATTATTCAAAGACAAATAGTAATGAGAGTTGTAAAAACTTTTTAGCGGATTCTTATAATTGAACTAATAATCAATTTATGCTTAGAACAGTTTTAAGCATCACATGAATAGGAAAATCATTCAAATATTTAAGTTTGTCTGGTTTAATTTTTTAGATTTTTTAGTGGTGCATCAATCTGAATTATTTTTTTTCTAATAATTAGTATCTAGTTAAGATTTCTTCTACAATGACAGTTTTCAATAATACTTAACGCGTGAGTAAAGTTACTTAAGTTGGAGCTTATTTTTATAGCGGCATTTTATAGCAATAGTAGTTTTCTACTCTTATTCATAGAATATTTAATGATCAAAAAACGTAATAGTTTCTTCAAAAAGATTATACAAATTTGCCAAAGTATAGTGTTATGCCGTCAAATAATTTCGGAACGCTCTCCAAAAGCACATTGAAATATGATGAATGGTTAGAATACTGATTAAGTTTTTTCTTCTAAAAACTTTTTCAAGTTTCTATTATTATTTATTTTAAAAATGTTTTATTTTTAAATGTTACAAAAGATCAAATGTAATTAACTTCATAAAAACGTTTGCTTCTCAATTCAATAATGTAGCATATGCTCAGCTTTACATTAAAAAATTAAAAAATAAAAACTAAAATATTCAAAAGCAAAATTAAATTAGCATTAAAAATTGCTGTTTGACGTCACATTGGATTTGAAACAAAAATTACTCTTTTTGAAAAACTTTTAACACAGTGTTATCATTTGTCAAAAAGTTTTTTGTTTAATTTCAACTACCATGTATCTGGAGATAAATAATACCAAATTATTATTTTTATGTTTAACTTCATAATAAAAAAATTTGTCTTGCTTTTATAAATATATATTATTGAATTTGGCGACATCCAGATGTCTAAAATCATTTATTTGTTTGACTAATTTTAAGCTGTTATTATAATTATTATTATTGCCGTTGAAAACGTGCTAGGCTATAATTAACTTGTTTAATCTGCCGTATTTTAAGCGACCCAAGTGTTTTTTTGTATCTTATCTGAATAAATTGATCAACGCGTTTGTCTTATATAAAACTTGCAATAGCTATTACACCCTATAAGAGTTTATACTCGTTAAAAAGAATTATGGGTCTTGACGTGACAATGGAGTCACTCAAGAAAATCGAAATTATTCAGTGCCACAGGTGCCAAAAATATGGTCATGTGCAAAGAAATTGCACAGCTGATTACCGCTGCATGAAATGCGGCGAAGGTCACTCGACTCACTTATGTGAGAAAGAAAAAACAACACCGGCAAGTTGCGCCAACTGCAAAGGGGCGCACACTTCGAAATATGTAAAATGCCCGGAAAGACCGGTCAATAAAAACTTGCCCACCAAGGCCAAAGCCTGGAGAACTGAGCAAAGAGCTCAAACAACAACCCCCTCAATGAAAGATATCATGAGGGAACAAAGAGAGGAAGCGAAAGCTCCCAAACAATCCCCACAGCCACCAAAAGCTGATAAAAAGGTGCCAGAAAGGCATCTTCCTCAACCTCAACAACAAAAACAACAGCCCAAACCGATTATCAACGACCGGAAACACAAAATTGCTTTTGAGCTTTCGTTAATGCTCTTGAAAATCTCAGAGCTCGTCGGACAAGGCGCGGCATACCAACGAGTATCTTCCCATATCACTAACATTCTGTCATGGATCTAAATCCTGTAAGAACGGTAACAACAGCGAGATGTCAAAGCACCAGAAAACCGGTGCATCTTTGAATTATGTCCTGGAACATTAACGGGATTCAAATTAGGAAAAACGAATTGCTTGGTATAATAGAGGAAAATAACCCCGATGTGGTTCTGCTCCAGGAAACTAGATTAAAACCTGGGACATCGATCGCTATTTCAAATTATAATATGTACAGGAAAGACAGATTAAATAAATCAGGAGGAGGAGTAATTGTGCTAGCCAAAAGAGGTATAGCTCATCACTCAATTGCCCCAATAGATGATGGTCCGGAAATAGAAACAATTGGCATCGAAATAGAGTGTAAAAACAACGAGAAATTACACATCTACTCTGCGTACTCACCTCCGAAATCGGAGCTGAAAGAAACAACCCTAGACATGGCAATGCACTCCAATAATAAAGTGTTGATAGCAGGAGACTTTAATGCCAAACACAGAGAAATCGGGTGCAAACACACTAACAACAAAGGAATCAACTTAGTGAGATACCTGGAAAATAAAAACTATGGATGTATAGTTCCAGACGATCCAACTCACATAAGTACCTATCTATCAACTGATATTCTAGATTATGGAATATACAAAAATATCACAAGGAACATGACAATTAAGACATTGGCAGAAACGACATCTGACCATATTCCAATATTAATAGAGATAGAAAGAGAAAACGTTCAGGAAACTAGAACTTTAATAAAATGGGCGAAATTTAAAGCTACATTAGAAGCTGAAAATTATCAAGTCAAAAAGATTGACAATATCCAGGAACTTGAAGAAGAAGTTCTCAAAATGGAAACAAAAATTGTCGAAACAATAAACAAATCTAAAGAAATTATTAAAATTAAACCAAAAAGAGAAAATCCACCACAAATAATCAAAAACATGATTGAAACAAAGAAAATGGCAAGAAGAGAATACGAGAGGACGTTTGATCCACGTATCAAAAACATTGTCAACAATCTAAATAATCGCATCAAAGATGAATGGAGAAAGATCCGTAATGCAAAATGGATGAAAATTATAGACGAAGCTAACGACAATAAAAGACCTCCATGGCAGATAGCCAAGGCACTTAAAACGGACAAAAATAAAAATGACAGAAATTTAAAAGTAGACAATAGAATTGTCACCGACGACAGAGAAAAAGCTGAGATTTTTGCTATAGAAATGGAAAAGCAATCTAAACCAAATCCAGCTAAAGATCAAAGACTTACAGAGCAAACAGAGCTCATAGTGGACTACCAACTAAATGAAGAAGTTGTAGGAAATTTAGAAGAAGCCACTGAAGATAAAGTGAGAAAACTTTTAGAGAAAACGAAGCCAAAAAAAGCATCTGGATTTGATGGGATTTCAAATAAAGCGCTCAGAGCGCTACCAGACAATATGGTTAAACAATTAACAGAGATATGCAATGGAATATTAAAGACTTATCATTTTCCAGAAAGATGGAAAAAAGCAATAACCATAATGCTACCAAAACCTGGTAAATCTAGAAGTGATCCAGTAAACTATAGGCCAATAAGTTTACTATCCAATCTAAGTAAAATAGCCGAAAGAATTATATATACACGTCTCAAAAGAGAGACAGACGATAAGAAAGTCCTTCCCGATGAACAGCATGGTTTCAGAGAAGGACATGGATGCGGAAATCAACTGGCAAGGATCACTGATTTGATATTAAAAAATAAAAACAAGGGCCACTGCTCAGGAGGAGTTTTTCTGGATGTCTCCAAAGCTTTCGACAGAGTATGGCACGAAGGTCTAATTTATAAAATGGGAAGAAAGAAGTACCATAATGGAATGATGCGACTCATAAAATCATATTTGACGAATAGAAAATTCCAAATTTGTATTAATGAGGAAATGTCCCTAGAAAAGGGCATAGAGGCTGGAGTGCCTCAAGGATCGATTTTAGGACCTGTGCTGTATAATATCTACACTCATGATATCCCAAAATCACGTGAAACAACACTAGCTATGTATGCTGATGACACCGCCATCATCGCATTAGCCCCGATAAAACCAAGTGTAAAAAAGAAATTGCAGAACCACATCGAAATTTTAGGAAAATGGTTCGAAAATTGGCGAATCAAAATCAATGAAGAAAAAAGTCAAGCTGTCATTTTCGGAACCAAAACAAAACGTAGACTTCCGGAAGAGAGAATTCAATTAAATGGAAAAAGAATAAAATGGGAAAGAGAAGTCAAATACCTTGGTGTGACTTTTGACGAACAAATGAAGTTTAATAGGCACATAGCTATCAGAAACAAACAGGCGAGACAAATAAAGGGATATTTGTATTCATTAATGTCGAGGAAAAGCGAACTGAGCGAGAAAATCAAGCTGACCTTATACAAGTCAATGATAAGACCAGTGATGACTTATGGACACGAGGCCTGGGCCCATCTCAGCGAAAAAGAATTGAACAAAATGGAAACAACACAGAATGTGTCATTAAGACAAATAACAAATTCAGAATGGTTTATAAGAAACAGCGAAATTCGGGAAAGAACCGACATGCTAACGATCAAGGATTATGTAATGAAACTAAGCAAAAAGAGCTATGAAAAGATGACGACACATAGTAATCAATCCATTAAAAGAATGATGGAAGATGAAGCGGAAATGGGAAATAGAAATATAAAGCGACCGCGATTGGTACTTGATGCCGAGAAAGCTCGCAGCTAATCCTAGCAGTAGATATGCTGTACGATATCAGGAGATCTGGGCGACGTAAACTTCTGCGGAACTTACGGTATCCGTCCAAATCAAATAGTGCTGTTAGAAGGTAACACTTTCCATCACTACCAAAACAGAAAAACTTAAAAAAAAAATTAATTTCACCCATAATTAAAGTATACACACACATCATTTCAAATCAATTAAAACCCACTGATGAGAAAACCTAGACACTAGCACAAGATGCTAAATAAATCCACTGATAACCTTTAAAGGTTTTAGATCTTATCCAAACAGTTTGAAAAGACAAACAGGTGGCCTGAAAAGAAGCGAAAGAATTTTTAAATATAGCTTCTAAGGCGTTACCAATGATATATGATTTGATTTGATTACACCCTATACAGTAAACTCTAGATTCTTACTGAGTCTTTAGTACAGGTCATAGAGGAGCGAGTTACTCTTGTCCTTAATGTATAATTATAGGTAAGTTATTGTTTTACAGATAGGTGCAGTATGACGAAATGAACTTAAAAACACAAAATACTTACAAATAAAGCGGGTGAAAGTGTCGCTATTTTTCGAAAAGCGGTTTGGGCCTGTATCTCCGTAACCGTGCGCTTGAGGCTCATAATTATAAGAACTTTTATTATTTATATTTAATTTTTCTATTTTGATTGTTTGGTAATTTTTGTTGTTGTATTATTCACTGTTCACAATTTATAAGATTATTACTGTTTGTTTTTTGACTTTTTTACCGATATCTTTTTTAATAATGGTTTAAATAATAAATTGCCGATAATCAAACTTTTAAATCGACAAATTTTCTACAACTTTCAATTTTACAACTTACATCTTATTACTTCAAACTTGTTTTCCTAAAATTAGCAATTTTAACGCGTTCAATGTTGTACTACCGAATACAAGATTAATAAGATCAAAGTAGGCATATCGTAATGATGAAAATTTAATGAATATTAAAAAAATATAAAGTATAGTATTTTTTTGACATAATAAATAATAAATAATTTACGTTCTTACCTGCTAAAAACAGCGATTATCTATTGAAATATTTTTTTATCTATATCATTTTCTGAGCTTGCTCATCTGATAATGCTTCTAATCACTCTGGTTTTTATTCTAATTTTTTTGCGTGGAGTGCTTACTAAGTGCCTATAGTTTTTTGTTTTATTTGTTTTTTCTGTTTATTTATCACTCCAGTGCTTATGCTTAATGTTACTTAATCTACGTTTTCATAAAACTCAACTGGAAACCAATCACCTCCAAAGCAATGGTTTTGAAAACGCTATAAATATTTCACGCAACTGTAAGCATTAAAAACCGTGCGACCGCGTGTTATAATGTTCTTTACTTCAACAATTATTATTATTTTTAATTTATAAGTTGTGGTGTTAATACCGGTTTCTAATTTTTATAATTGTTGCTTTTCAAGATCTTCCGAGAGTTCACAACAAAGAAAGAAATTAGTAAAAAATAAACAATGACAAATTTATAACTGAGGTAAAACCAAATATGACAAAATTTATAAAAACTGCATGAGGGCTAACATTGCAATCACTGGTCTAGCCGAGACTCATTATAGGGGCTCAAGACATTTTAATACATTCAAGAAAAAATTTATGTTCTTTTCAAGTAAGACTAAAAACAGTACTGGCGCTGTTGCCTTTTAAGTGGCAAGGGCTCATTAGGACACTATACTTGGTTGTAGCTGTGTCAATGAGCTAATAATAACGATATGTATAAACGCAAATCCTACGCAACATTGTGCAAGTATATGCTCCTGCTTCTGCCACCAATGACAAAACGGTAGATTCTTTTTATAACGTCCTTGAATCCACACTTAAAAATTTATCCAGCCGAGAGTTGACTCTTGTTACTAGAGATTTCCAAATTTTGGCCAATTCCAAAATTGGCCAAGCAAAACCAGACTCACATCTTCGGACACATATAGGCAGATATAGGCTGGGTACTAGAAATGCGAGAACCAAGCGTCTACTTCAGTTCTCTATCGACAACGGCTATTCAATCGCAAACACCATGTTTGCACAACTCACACGACGTCTTTATACGTAGCCATCACCTGACGAACGACATCGTAATAAAATTAATTACATTTAGATTAAAGAGAGGAGAAGGTCGTTAGTCAGTCCTCGCAAGACCCTACCGGGGTCCGATTGTGACTCAGATTATCAACTTTTGCTATGTGAGGACCGCCTTAATCTTAAAATATGTTCACGATCCAAACCAAAATAGAATGGTTTTGACTTTGTGCAGAATATAATTTAGAGGATGAAATAACTTTTGTGAATAACATGTAGATCTCGTTTAAAAACACGCTCACACAGACTGGACAAAACACTCAATCTCAACCGAAAAGAACTACACAACCTAAGCAACCCTACTTCTCATACACTGTCCGTTGTTGATTTCCGAATACCACTTACAAGAGTAAATTTGTGATGTATAAAAATTTCTTGAAACGACTAGAATGAGAGGGATAAGCATGCAGTCACGATTGATTTCAATTTTGTTTTGCAAGGTAAATAGTCAAAAAATTATGAATCATTAATACTATTTGTTTTAAAATTACCTACTGCTTTACTGAGTCAATCCCTAGAAGCAAAGTTGCCTACAACATAAACCTTTTAAAAATAGATAATGTACTATTTACCTTATGGAGCTCGGTTCGGTAGAACACGACCCGTACCTAAGTACAAAGTGGCAAAAGGCTTGAGCACTCTTGCTGACAGTCAAGAGAGCTAGTGCTAACACTCAAAGTTTTGTTTTGATTTGAGGTTTTAGATTTTAAATGACATAGGTTGGCAGAAAACTTTTTTAACAATTGAATTACAGTGAAAACAAACTATTCTTAATTTTGTTACCATTTATTCTACTAACTAATAAAAAATAGAAATAGTTTAAATAATTTTCAAATGAGTATGATAAAATAGTACCTACCTACGACAAAATTATAAAAAAAAAAAAATTATCTGCTTTTGTAATATGTAAATATATTTTTTATAGAACATCTAGATGCCAAGGTATTGCAGAAATATGCTGCTTCAACGTTGTTCATCAGTCCTTGAAGTCGTTCACTAAAAAGCCTACCAAATGTGGCTTTCAGCTAAGTAAATCCTACGGAAGCCGAATTTTATCTGGAAAACCATCAACATTTGGCGAGCTACCTTGGAATTTGATAGTTGAAGAAGTTGGAGAGAATTATAAACCAAATTTATTTTTGTGTGGAGCCAGTTTGATCCACCCAAAAGTTGCACTTACAGCTGCTCATTGTGTTGAAGCTTTTAGTGTAAATCCTAATGGAATTTCAGTTAAAGCTGGAGAGCACAATGTAGAAAGCAATCGTAAGGCATATTTAGCCAAGGTAAGATTTTTTTCGAAAATTTTTATGTGAGCTTTTGATCGTTTTTATGTTTTAAAAAACTTATTTTGTTTCAAAAATAAATTAATTTCAATTCTTTTTGGCCAAAGGAGTCTTGAGAATTTGACTATTTTGGAAAAATACACCGTTTTATTAAAATTTATGGTTTTAAACAGTAAAATTGACACAAAACAAACGGGCATTAAATAAACAAGAATAGAAATATGAAATATGTAAACATCAGAAACAAAAACGATATATGTAACAAAATAGGAAATACCGGTGCAGAGAAAATTAAGAAAGTTGGCAACAACAAAAAAATAAAATTTTTAAGAAGAGAGATAGAAATAGAAAGCAATAAATAAATAAAATAACGATGACGCAAAAACAATACAAACAATAAAAAAAACTAAAGCAGTCAATAACTATATAACAATCACAAATCATAAAACGTGTAAAAATTAAAAAAATAAAAGTAGATAAAATAGTAGACAGATCATTTTCCTATTTAAAAAAAAAAATAGCACAAAAAAAAATAAAAAATGCTAGATAGCTAAAAAAAACAACTAACTAAAAAGAACATAAAAAATATAAAAAAAAATTCAAGGCAAACTTGGAAAAAAAATGCAAAAAAATGAGAAAATCTGAAAAAGACAGCAAACAAAGCGACAGTTTAAAACAAAGACGCAACAAACAAAAGTAACAAAAAAATAAATGGTTAAAGAAAAATTGCATAAAGATGAAAAAAGTTGAAATTTTTTTAAAAAAATTAAAAAATTAATTTTTAGTATTTAAAACTCAAACAAATATATAGAAATATTTAAACAAAAAGCAAAAAAATTAAAAATATTTATAGAAAAATTAATAAAAATTGAAAAAATAATTTATTTCATACTGTACTGTAATATTGGGTTTTACGGTATGGTGTAGCCGATAGTAAAACACATTATTACGGTACGGTAGAATTTTTACGGAACTCATAGCTTCCTCATCAATTATTTTCACTTCATGTTGCCGCCGCCATTCATTAAATACCTTGTATTCTTTATTGTAATGCTCCTCAGACTTGAGGGGAATAAGTTTTGCTGTAGCTGCTTTGTTTTTTCCAAAATTTCGTCAGATTTCTTCATATTTTCATCCCACATTTTTACTTTTTCGACTGATCGCAATTGTAAACAAACAACTCTACCGTCCATAGCAACCCCGCTAACCACGATAGTTGTTCCTTTTTGCTTGACGCACGTTTGAACAAATGCATTTTTGGTTCTTCTTAATAATAAAATTGTGAAAGTGTTTCAGTATGAAATAAAGTACTTTACGTTATTCGTCCGGTACTAGGATATTACGTACTCATTGCGCATACAAATTGTGACTCGGTCGCTTCGTCTGAATTAATTGCTTATTCGTCCGTAATATCCGTCGTACCGGACTTATAACGTAAATAACTATTACAGAGTAGAAAAAACCGAAAAAATTGTTAGAACAAAAACAGCAAAAAGTTAAACAAAAAATTGAAAATAATATCACATTAGAAGAGCTGAAAAGACAAATAGATAAGAAAACTTTAAAGAGATAGGATGAAAAATGAGGGGTAGATCTGTTCCACGAATGAGATGTGTGAGAGGCTAAAAAATGTAATAAATAAAATAAATAACATTGAAAGATAATATTACATATAAAATATACAATATACTACTACAGATAAGGTTAAAAATTGAGTTCAAAGAAAGATGAATTAAAAAGATGTACACATTGCTCGTCAACCTACGCGCAGCGTTTGATAATGTGATTAGAAAAAACTTTTAAGATTGCAGAAGAAAAAAGAAAGAATTAGTGAGAAACACATATGTGAAAAAGCGATATTGAGTGAATGTTTCTATACAACAAATAGATTGAGACAAATGTGTTGGCTCGGTTTACTTTAGTTTCCTTTGTGCTATATACAGCTGAAAAAACAGTACAGAAAAGTACTACAAGTTGGTTTTACGAGTTGAAAAAAAACATCGGAACACAGAATTCTAAATGGATAGAAAAAGAAAAAAAAAAATAAAAGTAGACACAATCAAAAATTCATGCAAATTTGAAAGTTTGAGATCAGATAGAAAAAAAAGAATAAAAATGTTGCATAATTTTTTATTCTTTTAGGAAGAAAAATGATTCTGAGAAAAACAGATTTAATTATTGTCTTCGTTGTTTACATATAGCTTCATTTTTGTCATGTGTACGTACTCTACTGTATTATGACACCAAATATATTATTATTATTATTATAAGTGAAAAGTAGAGAATGAAAACAGTAGAGACAAAAACTACAAACAAAAGCAAAAAAAAGATATGAAAGTGTATATAAACCAAAAAAAAAAGAAACTAGAGATACAATAAGGAATACATAAGATTATATAAGTACCAATTTTAGCATTTCTTTATGTGTTTTTAATTATTTATAAAAAAAATAGCTAATAAACGAAGGAAAAGTATTACATCAAGGCGTTGATGTAGAAGTTAAGCAAATAAAAATAAATAGTGACCGAAAAAAGGTAGAAATAAGTATCAGTTAACGTTTGCCTGAGAAGTGCTAAAAGGAGAAAAAACATAAAATCTTTAGCAAAATTCAAGATGTCGAAAAAGACACAAAAAGAGATAAAAGTTTATAAAACCAGAAAAAAATAGAACACATTAAAAGAAATAAAGTGGTATAAAAATGCATGTTTTAATCAAAATTTAAAGCTATAAACAGCAAGCAATAAAGTTGATATTGTTTAAACAAGTAAACAAGATTTTAAAATATTTTAATGCACATATTATACAGTTTGAAATAAACTTTATTTGACATATTTTTCTAGATTTCTAAATTAATTAATTAATACGATAAACTTGCCGGTCAAAGTAATTTGTCATTGACTCATCTTTGTAGCCAAAAACGTATGTTTCTGAAAAATGACAGACATACGTTTTTAAATTTTAGGATAACTTAATTACTTAAATAACAGTAACGCTTATACATATCAACGTTTGCGACAGAAAGGTGACTTCAATATGTTCGGAAAACCAACAAATTAAAAAATTAAAGAAAAAATTATTGTTTAGAACTACAAAAAAACTACAATACTTCTTATTACTTCTTATAATACACCAAATAGGTGTATTAAACTATGTAACATCTTATTGACTGATCCATATAGGGGGATATATAGCTCAGTGGTAGAGCATTCGACTGCAGATCGAGAGGTCCCCGGTTCAAAACCCGGGGACCTCAAAACGTGTACAAACCTTACACGTTTTCGGATAACATCAACGCTATTTGTTTACCTCATCCAGATTTAAAAATTATAGAAAAAAATTGCATTGTTAGTGGTTGGGGCAAAACTACTCCTAACAACGACAGCTATTCGAGCGTTTTAAGAAAAGTAGGAGTTCAATATATTTTACCACCTTTTGTCAATATATTTTACCACCATTAATAATTATTTTTTTTATTGTTGTTTTTATTTTGTCTGTTAATAATAGAAATAAAGTTTGCAAGATTTGTATTATATATATGATATATTTATGTATTACTATTATCTTTTTATTTACTAAAGATGTATATATTATTTTATTATGTACTTTAATATCACATAAAAATATATACACAAATAGGTAATTTAATCCTATATACCGAGTGGAATATGAAAAACCATGAAAGCTTACATACTTTAACATGAAAAAATTGCCGAAAAATTAAGAACTTATAATATCTAATTTTTGAAAATCAAGTGGTTATTTATATTTTTTTATTTATTGTGGATACTGCATTCTGCAGCCGAAGCCAATTACAGGATGGAGACTATGATATATATATATATATATATATATATATATATATAATATACACGATGTGATCATTTAAAGTCCCAATTTTTTAAATATATTTTTATTTGTTACATCTCATAAGTTAAACTTCATCATTATCATACATCTTATGTTTTCTTATAAAAAAAAAAAAAGATAATAATAATAATAATAAGATTTTAAATTACTTTTAATTTCTAAGAATAAATGAGTGAGAATGCTCTAATAAATTAAGAACGACGTCTTGGGTGTAATATCAAGTTACCGGCTGGCGCGACATCGAGATATAAACAAAACCATAGAAGGAATGCTTTGTCGACAAAATACAAGTTTGAAGTTATCTCTAATTGATAAAGACAATTAAACAGATTTATTTTTTTTTCTTGCATAAGAGAACAATAATATATTAGACAAGATGATATATATTATGTTAGGTATTTAATAAATGAAAATAAACAATTCATTTTTCTATTTTTATTACTAAGCAAATTATATATATATACAGTCGACTCTCGTTAATTCGAAACTTGAGGGACTCTTAAAATATTACGAATTATCGATTGTTTGAAATATCAAATGGTTCGAAATGTGTGAGAGAAAATAAATAAAACTTCGAATTACTAAGTATTGATCAATAATTATTGATTAACTGCTATTTTATAACAATGAAAAAAGTTTAGAGTGTACACACGTACATGTATGTACCTACATTCGTATACTATTCATCATGTGAATTAATTAATGTTTCGAAAGAACTCTGTTATACTGGTTATACTAATCATAACAAAAACAAAGGCTCGCGTATGTTGATACAAGTTTGAACTTGTCGCAAAATGTACTTACATTACACTACACTAATCATAACAAAAACAAAAACTTGGAATTGTCGAGTGTTGGACGCCGATGAGTTCGAATTAACGCGTCATTTTATTATATAGCAATTATTTTTTCGTTCGAAATATAAAGAGATTTTGTAGGGAACTCGTGATAACTTTGAATTATAGAGAGGTTCGAATTATCGCAGGTTGGAATTAACGAGAGTCGACTGTATATATATATATATAATATCGGTTCTCAAAATATTAAGAAAAGATAAAAAAAATTACTAAAATATAAATCAACTATAATTACTACGCATGAGTCATACCAAGATTTAAATAATAAAAACTCACCAAATAACAATAATAACTCACAATCTTTTGGGATTGTGAATGATAATAGCGCACTCTCCGAGTGTTTACCCTACTCTCTTGAGTATAGGGTTGCCTGCCTGGACATAGGGTGTATAAACCTAAGAAAGAAAAAAAAAACCCTTATTACTACATTTGATTACATTTTGTTTTGACGTTGACATCTGAGCTCTTGTTCCGGTATTAGCGCCATACTTTTTGCGAAAACTTGCAAATGCTCCGCTAACGTCAAGTTTATCAATATTATTTTTTTAATGGCGTCGGCCGCTATACTAGTGCCAGAATTCTTACTCTTTTTTTCTGGTTTTTTTAATTCTTTCTTCTTATTTTCCCTTATTTTCTTCTTTTTTATGTTTTTTCTCTTCTACTTTCTCTATTTTTTTCTCTTTTATTTTTCTCCATTTTTTCAACTTTCTTTGTTTTATTGTTGCTTTTTTTTTTCTTTATCTTTTCTACTTT
Organism: Lagria hirta; assembly: GCA_947359425.1. Classification (NCBI taxonomy): domain Eukaryota; kingdom Metazoa; phylum Arthropoda; class Insecta; order Coleoptera; family Tenebrionidae; genus Lagria; species Lagria hirta. The sequence goes on from OX375799.1 coordinate 21,988,441, forward strand.
CTTCTGTTTTGTTTTGTTATTTTTTTTCTCTTTTTTTCATTTTTATGCTTTTCTCTTCTCTTTTCTTCATTTTTCTCCATTTTTCTTCTATTATCTTCATTTTTCTTCTCTGTTCTTCTTTTCTCTTCATTTTTCTTCTATTATCTTCATTTTTCTCTAGTTTTCTTTTATTTTTCCCGATTTTTTCTTTCTTTTTCTACTTTCTTTTCTTCTTTTATGTTTCCTTTTCTTTTCTGCATTTTCTTTTCATTTTTTGTTCTTTCTTCTTTTTTTATGCTTCTTTTTTTATTTTTATGCTTTTCTCTCATTTTTTCATTTTTTCTACATTCATCTGCTTTTTTCTTCAATTTTTTGATCTTCTCTTCTCTTTTTTTTATTTTTTCTACTTCCTTATTTTCTATTCGCATTTTTTTTCATTTTTTCTACTTTCTACTTTTTTATGCTTTTCTCTTCTCTATTCTTTCTTTTTCTTCATTGTTATTACTTTCTTCTTTTTTTTCTGGATTTTCTTCTTTTTTCTCCATTTTTCTTCTATTATCTTTATTTTTTTCATTTTTTCTACTTTCATCTTAGTTTTGCTTTTTCTTGATATTTTTCTTCATTTTTCTTCTATTATCTTTATTGTTCTCTAGTTTTCTTTTTTTTCTGATTTTTTCTTCTCATTTCTTTCTTTTTCTTTATTTTATCTACTTTCTTCTTTTTTTCTTATTATTTTTCTACTTTTTGAGGCTTTTTTCTTCATTTTTATGCTTTTCTCTTCTCATTTTTTTGTCTTTCTTTATTTTATCTACTTTCTTCTTTTTTTCTTATTATTTTTCTACTTTCTACTTTTTTATGCTTTTTTCTTCATTTTTATGCTTTTCTCTTCTCATTTTTTTGTTTTTCTTTATTTTATCTACTTTCTTCTTTTTTTCTTATTATTTTTCTACTTTTTTATGCTTTTTTCTTCATTTTTATGCTTTTCTCTTCTCTTTTCTTTCTTTTTTTCTATTTTATTACTTTCTTCTTTTTTCTTCTCTTTCCTTCATTTTTTCTACTTTCTTCTTTATTCTGTTTTTTTCTTCTTTTTTCTTTCTTTTCCTATTTTCTTTTTCTGCATTTTATTCTCTTTTCTTCTTTTTTCTCCATTTTTCTTCTATTATCTTTATTTTTTTCATTTTTTCTACTTTCTTCTTTATTCTGTTTTTTTCTTCAATTTTTTGCTTTTTTCTTCTCTTTTCTTTCTTTTTTCTACTTTCCTCTTTTCTATTTGCATTTTTTTTAATTTTTTCTACTTTCTTTTTGCTATTTCTTGTTATTTTTCATCTTTTTTCTTCATTTTTCTTCAATTATCTTCACTTCTCTTCTTTTTTATTTCTTTTTTTTTAATTTTATTACTTTTTTTGTTTTCTGCATTTTCTTTTCTTTTTCTTTATTTTTATTATTTTTTTTTCTTCATTTTTTTTCTATTATCTTTATTTTTCTCTAGATTTGTTTTACTTTCTGATTTTTTGTTTGTTTTCTTCTTTTTTCTCCACTTTTCTTCTATTATCTTTATGTTTTTTATTTTTTCTACTTTCTTCTTTATTTTGTTTTTTTCTTCTTTTTTTCTGCATTTTCTTCTTCTTTTTTCTCTACTTTTCTTCTTCGTATTTCTTCTTATTCTGCTTTTTTCTTAATTTTTTTGCTTTTCTCTTCTCTTTTCTTTTTCTTTATTTTATCTAGTTTCTTCTTTTTTCTTGTTATATTTCTTTATTTTTTCCACTTTTTCTTCTTTTGTTGCTTTTTCTTCTTTTTTGCTTCGTTTTTTATTTTTTCCTTTTTCTCTATTTTTCTTCATTTTTTTCTATTTTCCTTTCTTCTTTTTTTGCTGCATTTTCCTCTCTTTTCTTCTTTTTTCTCCATTTTTCTTCTATTGTCTTTATTTTTTTTAATTTTTTTATACTTCCTCCCTTCATCTGCATTTTTCTTTTTTCTTATTTTTTCTACTTTCTTCTTTTCTATTTTCTTCTTTTTTATGCGTTTTTCTTTATTCTTATGCTTTTTTCTTCTAATTTCTTTTTTTTTCTTAATTTTTTATACTTTCTTTTTTTTTATCTACATTTTCTTCTCTTTTCTTTATATTTCTTCTATTACCTTTATTCTTCTTTTCTTTTCTTCTTTTTTATGCTTTTTTTTTTATTTAATGCTTTTCTTTTTTTTTTATTTTTGTTACTTTGTTCTTTTTTTCTTCATTTTTCTACTTTCTTCTATTTTTTATGTTTTTTATCAATTTTATTATTAAGGTTAGAATACCTTGACACCATACAATTTTTTAATATTTTATATATTTATAAATTTCTGCTTCTGACACCTTTCTACATTATGAAAACATTATTTTCCATATATTTTTTTATGCTGTTTATACTTAAATCATCTCATATTTTTTAGTATAACTAATCTGCTGTCAATGTTAATAAATCTTTATGACGTCACGCAAAGAAAGATTTGCGATTTTAAATTTAAAATTTTTTATGAAATAATATAAAACAGATTTTTCAAGGTCAAGATGACGTTGAAGTAGTGGGAGGAGCAACTGCACACTCACTCACTCTCTTCTTTTAAACATAAATTGGAAATGAGAACTGAAATAATTTAAGAATGAATTAACTATAAACTACTAGAATGTACTAAAATATAAGTACTACACACAAAAAAGA